>PVKS010028991.1:0-25812 GCA_004027875.1 Aplodontia rufa
ACCAGTCTGCAGCTCCACCAACAGTGTGTTAGTGTGCCTATCTCTCCACAGCCCCTCCAGCATCTATTATTGTTTATTTTCTTCATCTTTGCCATTCTGACTGGCGTAAGGTGATATCTTAATGTGGTTTTCATTTGCATTTCTCTGATTACTAGAGATTTAGAGCACTTTCTCATGTATTCATTGGCTTGATCAATGTGCTCTGGTGAGAAGTTTCTATTTAGCTCTTTGGCCCATTTATCAATTGGGCTGTTGGTGTTTTTGTAGTTGACATTTTTGAGGATTTTATAGATTCTGGATATGAGACCCTTGTCTGAGGAATCATAGTCCATGATTCTCTCCATTTCCGTAGGAAACCTCTTGACTCTTTTGATTGTTTCCTTGGCAGTACAAAAGCTTTGTAACAACAGATATGAACAGACAGAACACAGAATCAGCAAACTTGAAGATAGAACAATTGAAATTATCAAATATGAGAAGCAGAAAGAAAAAGGGATGAAGAGAAATGCATGAAAAGTAAAGACCTTCCTTACTTCCAAGTGAACCAACAATCGTGAGTGACTCAGAGGCAAAAGAGAGAAAAGAAGAAACAGTAGATGAAAGAAAATTTGAAGAAATAATTTCTAACTTCCTGAATTTGATAAAAGATGCAAATTTAATATCTTAGATGCTCAAGAAATTCCATGTAAAATAAATTCAGAGATCCACTCAGAGACTCAAAGAAAAAGAAAGAATTGAAAGCAGCAAGAAAAGCAGCTCATCATGTGCAAGTTTCTCATTAAGATTAACAGCCAATACTTCATTAGAAACCATTGAGACCGGTAGACAGTGGGATGATACATATAATAAAGAACTGTCATCCTAAATGTACAAAGAAGCCTAAAAGTAAATGGTAATAAAACAAGCAACCAAATTATAAAATTGGAAAAACATTTGAACAGATACTTCACTTAAGATGATAAATGGATGGCAAATAATCACATAGAAAGGATGCTTAGCATCATTTATCATTAAGAAATTTCACACTAAAGCAATGAGCTACCACTACATACTTACTAGAAAGAGCAAACTTAAAAACATAGAAAGTATCTAATATGAGCCAAATATGGAGCAGCAAGATTTTTATTGATGGTGGGAATGTAATCTAGTTTAAACACTGTGGAAAATGGTCTGATAGTTTTGTTGCAAATGTAAAGACAGGCTTACCATAAAATCTAGTAGTCACGGCCTTTGGTCTTTACTTAAAAGAATTGAAAACTTATGTCCACAAAAAAGCCTGCCTGCATGCTGGATTGTTGGTCCTAATTTTTCTTCAGTAGTTGAATAGTAGCTGGTTTAATTCCTAGTTTCTTAATCCATTTTGATTTGATATTTTTGCAAGGTGAGAGCTAAGGATCTAATTTCAATTTTCTGCAAGTGGCTGTCCAGTTTGTCCAGCACAATTTGTTGTATAAGCTGCCATGTTATATTTTGACCCCCTTTGTCAGAGATCAAATGTTTAAAGATTTGTGGGTTTTTCTCAGAGTCTTAGATTCTCTTGCATTGGTCTTCATTCCTATCTCGATACCAGTACCTCTTCCTGCTTAGAGTACTGTTTTTTTCAGAATTTGAATGCGACACACATCAGAACGTTCTTTTCTGAGGAGATAGGAAGGAGGTTGAGCTGGGCTTTTCTTGTTAGTATTTCCAGGTGAACAGGACCCTAAATAGAACTCTAAGGTCATACTTTCTTTTCTGGGGGTCACTAATAATCTCAGCTATCCAGAATAAGGACCTAAATATTTGGTCACTTATTGTCCAAAGTACATTTTGCAAGTATATGAAGTTAACTGTGAATATAGGTTTTTCTACATGCAGAAGTTCCTAAGCGCACAGTAGGTCCATTTGTCTATTCCTTATTTCATTGCCTGTGTTTTTAGTGTCATATCTAAGAAATCATTGGTAAATACAATGCCCTGAAGAGCTCCCCCTGTGTTTTCTTCTAGGAGTTCAAGAGTTTTAAATCTTATAGTCATGTCTTTAATCCATTTGTACTATGGGTAGATATCTTTATGTTTATCCTTGTTCACGTATTTTTGAACTTCTTAAATTTTATGTCCACTTCTTTCTTTAGATTTAGGAAATTTAAGACCACTATTTATTCAAAAAGTTCTCTGCCCTTTCCTCCTGTTCTTCTCTGCTATTCACACAACATGTGGCTGTTTCACTGATTTTGTCCCATGATTCCCTTAGGCTCTTTCTTCTTCTTCCTCCACCTGCTTCTCTTCTTCTAGCCCTCCTTTTCCTTCTTTTTGCTCCTCTGCCTCAGTAATTTTCAAAGTCCTGTCCTTGAATTTGCTGATTCTTCTGCCTGATCAAGTCAGCTTTTTGAGTTCCCTCTAGTCAATTTTTAAGTTCAGTTATTATGTTCTTCATTTCCAGAAAATCTATTTGGTCGCTCATAATTTCTGTAGCATTGATATTTGTCATTTTATTTAAGCATCACTTTCCTGTCAATTTGTGCTCTCTTTACTTCATTAAGCCTATTTCACAGGAATTTTGGAATCTGACAATTTCTATCTTTTTGCTTCTTTGGGACCAATTCCTGGAGATTTAATTTGTTTATTTAAAAGTGTCCACACTCCCTGTTTCTTTGTATAGTATGGTTTTTTTGTTTGTTTGTTTGTGTGTTGAGATTTCAGCATTCAAAGAATCAATCAACTTTTCCAAACGCTGTAGTCTGGTTTTTCATAGGGGGGAACTTTCTTTACTCAGCTTTGCTAGAGAATCTGGAGCCTTCTCAAGCTTTTTCTAGGTATTCATTCTTGTCTAACCTCTCTAGGCATGTACATATAGCCTCCTATTTGAAAAAGTTCCCTGTTTTTACTTAGGATCATTCCCTAGTATCCTTTGGAGGCTCTGTGACCTCGTCAGTGCTGTGGCATATTGTAGCAGTGTAGCGCCACCTTCTGTCTGTCTATGGTACTGCAGACTGATGCATAATCAATTATTTATTCTGAGAAAACCCATCTGGTGCTCCATTCCTATGAGTATTCTGATACAGGCAAGACAGAAACCAGTTCTTGGGCAGTCTCCACTAAAGTAAAAATACTGGATATAGGGGATCTGAATATTTTCTCCCAACTGCACCGAGAAGTATTGTGTGATAAGGGTTCTAGTGTAAGGGAGAGAATGGAGAGTTGTAAATTTTCCTTCCAGGTTTCCATGTATTTATATCCATGCTAGCATGGATTGAGTGATACCCATAATTGGCTTCTGGAGTTCTCACAGGGTATTTGGTCCATTTGTTTTAAAATTTGTGTCTTCTGAGGGAGAAGGGTCCAGGGATTCCTATCCTACTATCTTCCTAATGTCTTTCCCTCCCAGGTTTTTTTTTTTTTTCTCTCTAGGATTAATAGCATGATTTTTTGAAATAGGCCCTAAAAAATTAATTGTTCTTCTATAGTATAAAGATTGTGTGTACTTCTACAAGATGTCAGGAAATTACTTTCCTTAAAGAAAATCTTCATAATTTTTGTCTAACACCATTGAATCAATTTAGTATGTTTGCCTTCTGAATTTCATTCTTCCCACAATCAACTTAGTAAGATTAGTTTTAATATCTTTCCAGTTTGGTGTTCCATTTTAGATGACTCTCTGTATTTTATGTAATTTTTAGTTGTATCTAATAAGTTGTAATATTTAATAGCTCTTCACAATTTTTTCCATCCTCATTAATAACATGTATAATTTGAAACTCTATTATGTAAGAAAGAATATATACACATCTTGTCAGCTATGCAGGTGTTTGTTTAGCCTTTTGTCTCTAACTTTCAAGCATGGCCTGGCGTAAGACACACGGTAGTTCAACCAAAGTCCAATAATATTTCTTGAGCATTTTTGTGGCAGGCATTGTTCTAAGCACTGGGACTGTAGTATTGAAGAGCAAAGCCCCCTGCCTGGATGAGGCTTACATTCTCGTGAATACAAGACACACACACACAAACACACACACACACACACACACACACACACAGTGAAGAATATAATGAATGAAAAGTGATGAAATTTAAATAGAGGGATCAAAGAAAGCCTTAGTGTGAAAGCAACTTTGAATAAAAACATCAAGAATGTGAAGGAGTCAGTGATGCATGTCTAACTATGGAGAAGAGCTCTTCCTGTTGAAAATCTAGAATGCCTAAGGTACAGCAGGAAAGCAGATGTAGCTGGAGAGGAAGGAGCAAGGACAAGGGTGATGGGAGATTAGATGGGAAAGATAAAGAGTGCGGGAGAGAAAGGGGAAAGGAAAGGGGATGATGAACTGGAATTGATGTCCATGCATTTATGAGTTTATTGGGATGAACCCAACTACTATGTATTACTATAAAGCTCTAATTTTCTAATTTAAAAATTATATTTCTATAACAAAAAAGGGAAAAAGAGAGACAAAGGAGTATTTATGGTGGGGAGATTTCAAAGAGATGTCATACTTTAGAATATTTTCAGTTTTTGAGAAGATTAGATATCACCAATGACATGAAGTGGCAGAATGGTCTAATTTCCATTTTAAAAGAGTTTCTGTAGCTATCATGTTGAGAACAGACAGCTAGTGGGACTGGAGCAGAAGCAGAAGCATGTATCAGGAGACTATGTTAATCTTCCAGGCTAGACATGGTGGTGGAGACCCCTGGGAGCACAGAAGGTAATGAGAAGGGTTGATTAGTCTTAGTTGGGGCATAGGAAGTCTGAGATCAAGGTACCAACATGGTTAAAATCCAGTGAGGTCCTCTTCTTGATTTACACGTGCTCATCTTCTAGCTGTGTCCTCACAGCAGAGTCACAAGAAGCATTCAGGAGGGTGCTAGACCCACTGTGAGCCCTTGTGGTCTAGCAACCTCTCATGCTGGGGATCAGGATTTCAACATTTGAATGTGGCGAGTTACAAACATGAATTCCATAGATGACCATACTTTAGTAACAGAGCAAAAAGGCAATTGCTTATGGATATGGTTGTGGGCTATAAGAGAAAGAATGAGTCAATCGATCTTGTCAAAGTGAAATTTCAACTTTAGAAAGTCTATAACCACTGCATTTTAGACTGCGTGCCATTAAATTCTGTTATGCATAGAATTTCACTTTGCTTTGCCTCTTCAAAAAGTTCCATTTCCAATTGGCTCCCTGAAAATGCTACGTTTGAGGAGGTCCTGACTCCCGGCTCAGCTTATCCACTTGGAAGTAAAGAATAGCTTACCATCACGACCAATGCAAACACTGTCTCATTTCTAGTAAATCAGTTAACAGCATTAATTAAAAGAAAACAACCTTAAACTTAGTTGGATGTTGTAACCAAGTTGGAAAATGCTGCTTTATCTGTATAGAGGTGATAACATTAAAAGGGCTGAATGTACTGATTACTACAGGGGAAGGATAGGTATGCTTTTTATTGTAAAATAATGTTTTTGAGTAAAGAAGAAAAACTATATTAATTCCATATACATATATACATATACTTAAACATTATACAGTCCTTTGATTAACCGGTTTTCCCTCTTCTGCTTTTATTTTTTAGATGTTCTTGATAGCTTTGACATTCTGCTTCACATCTAAGGCACTAGGTGGAGTCGTTATGAAAAATTCCATTACTCAAATAGAAAGGAGATTCGACATACCCTCTTCTATTTCTGGTTTAATTGACGGAGGCTTTGAAATTGGTAACTTTATTTCTTTGTTTTTTTATTTTTTATTCATTAAATATGGGCTTACAATTAGGAGGGAGTCATTATCAAATAATCAAGAACAAATGCATAATGACAGAGCAAGTCAAGGTTGATGCCATTCCATGGTTTCCCCCCTTGGGTTCCCCATGGTTCCATGTTTCCCCCAATTAAGCCCCCGTGTTAAATGGAGTTCTCGGTAACTTTATTTCTGTTTTAATAACTAGACTCAGAGGTAAAGCACTTCACACATGGCTGCACCCCTGGTTCTCAACTAGGTGCAAACTTACTCCTCAAGGAGGACTGGGCACCTTCTGGACACATTTTTGGTTGTAGTAACTTGGGGATGGGGTGCTATTGGTACCTAAGGATGGAGACCAGGGATGCGGCTAAATATCCCAAAATGTACAGTATGGCCCCCAATAACAAAGAATCACCCAGCTCAAAATGTCACTTGTTAGAAT
This sequence comes from Aplodontia rufa, assembly GCA_004027875.1. Lineage (NCBI taxonomy): Eukaryota > Metazoa > Chordata > Mammalia > Rodentia > Aplodontiidae > Aplodontia > Aplodontia rufa. Next base: position 6,158 of record PVKS010028991.1, read on the forward strand.
GTTGAAAGACTATATACAAACTCCTTGCTTTCAAATTCACACCCTGTGAAAGTTTAACTTCCCTTTCTTGGGAAGCCCAAGTGTAAAGAAAGGTTGAGAGAGGGCCATGATTCTTAGGATTTGAGGAGAAAAGAACAGCTTTGAAACAAAACCATATTAGATTTCTACTCTTTGAGGTTAAAAGTCTTTTTTTTAAAAAACATTGAAGATATTGCTTTCCTGTCTTAATTTTAATGTTTTCTATAATAGTGAAGCTTTATGTAATTAATAAACATTTTGTCTTTTCTTGAGAATTGATAGTTACTTCTGCTCAATTTTCCTTTCTCTTCTTACTTTTTAATTATTTGGAGACCCCAAATTATGTCTATCATTTAGATTATAAATATTTCCTGCAAATTTACTGTCTATTTTTAAACTTCATGTGAAACATACTTGACAGTTTTTTAAAAGTAACTGCATAAGGGAAGACATATCGGCAATGATTTGAACAGAATTATAAATTTGCTTACCTTTGATTCTTGAATCTTGTAACTTGAAGTTTCATCTTTGGTTCTTCTGGGTTATATCTTCAAGTGGTTATTCTTCCAAAAAAAATAGAACATATCACATAATTTTTGATCCCTTACTTGTTGAAAATGTGTTTATTTTACTATCATGTTTAAGTGATAATTTGGGTATGAAATTAGATAATCAAAAATTTTGTTAAACATTAAGAAGTTAATCTGTTATTTTAGTATTCAATAATATATGTGAGAAATAATTATTACCAGCGTGATTCTTTTTTGTTGTTTTTTTTTGAAATTTCTTTTTTATTATAATTTTTTTAAATTTTTGAACAAGCTTACAAGATTATAACAAAATAATATAAAATGTGTATATATTCTGGATATTGCAATTACCCCCAGGAGTGCCCCCCCCAATTACCCTCCCTTATCCCACCCTTCCCCTTCCCACTATATCTCTAAAAAAAGTATTAGGTTGTAAAGCATTACATCTTATCTGGATTTAACACATGCTAATAGACCAACTTTCTCACTGTCCAGGGTCTAGTCCCCACCTCCACAAATGAGTGGAGACAATCGACCCTTAGATCTCTGGGTTAAGCTGATTTTACTCAGCATGATCTCTTCCATAGCCATCCATTTACCTTCGAAGGCTGCAATATCATTGTTTCTAATTGCTATGTAATATTCCATGGTATAAATGTACCAGTTTTTGGATCCATTCTTCCAGTGAGGGACATTGGGGTTGTTTCCATAGCCTAGCAATAGTAAATTGTGCTGCTAGTATGATTCTTCTTTTATTACTATTTTTTATTAGATGTATGTAGAGATACAGTTGAGGGAGAAACATTATCCAACCATCAATAACCAATGTATATATTCTTAGTTATCCAGAGCTAATGCCCAATCATGGATGCCCAGCTTGGGTTTCCCCTGTTGCTGTTTCCCCCAGAAGAACTCCTGTGTTAAATGGGTATCTCGTGGAGGAATGACATCTGCTTCTGAGATGGTTCCCCCATATTCCCACTGTGCAGTCTCCTAAGAGTTCTTCCTACACCCTATCCCCTCCCCATACCCCTCCCTACGCCTCAAAGTAACCTAGGGAGCCATCCCCCTATTGCATTGAGAATCATACAATTTGAAGTTTTTGTTAGCTTAGCCATCTAACATACTGCTTCCCCATGTATTCTAGCTTCCACAGATGAGAGATACCATTCAGCCCTTGATTCTCTGAGATTGGGATACTTCACTGAGCATAATTCTTTCCATCTCCATCCATTTGGCTGCAAAAACCATATCGTCTTCTCTAATGGCCAAGTAGTATTCCATTGTATATATGTACCAAAGTTTTTGTATCCACTCGTCGAGTGAGGGGCATCTGGGTTGGTTCCATAGTCTAGCTATAGTAAATTGAGCTGCTATAAACATTGATGAAGCCACACATCACTATAATATGCTGATTCTAACTCTTTTGGGAAAATACCCAGGAGTGGGATAGCTGGGTCATAAGGTGTTTCCATCCTTCATTTTTGAGGATTCTCCACACTGCTTTCCATAGTGGCTGAATCAGTTTGCAGTACCAGTATGATTCTTATGCACTAATATGCATCTGCTCTTTATCCTTGAATCGTAGAAAGTTTACTAGCATGTATTGAAGGCCGTCTCTTTTTACATTACCTCTGCTGGAGAAACGGAAGAACTTTCTCCATTGGAATGCTGGAGTCTCCGTTTAGCTCAAGAAATTTACTTTGTCTTTTTTATTTGTTTCTCCTCTGTTTTCTTTTTTCCATTTGAAATATCTATACCATCAATATTAATTTTTCTGGATTTTTTTCTCTTTAAATTTTTCCTTCTAAGTTTCTACATACTTTTGCTTTATGTTCTATATACTTATATCCTCCATCTCATCATGTGAAGTTATATTTTGTAATTTTTCTATTCTGTGTAATTACAACAGCACTTTTTTTCACTATTATTTTTTGTTTTCTGTTCTGATTTTGTTTATACATCATGCCCTTTTACTTTCGGAAGTATTAGCTGCAGGTTTTAGTTTCTTTTTAGTTTAATGCTTAGCATTTCTTCATGGGTTATGCTATCCACAGGTTCATTTTGGCGCTTTGGGGCCAAGCTTTTCTTTTCAACCAAACGCTCAGTAATTCTTGGTTGCTATCTGCTCCTTATTATACACAGAGCTCCAGATGGCCTGGATGACCATTCTCCCCTTTTAACCTAAATAATGTAGAAGTTAAATATTAAATCTCAAGTGGCCTTTTCTCCTGGAAACTTTCTTGAGGCCCTTAATAAATATAAGTACTCCATTTCTGTGGTCTAAAAGTACCTCCATTCATCTAGCAATTTTTATCACTAGTAAATAAATTTCTAAAGGATAGGTACCAAAGTTTCCTACAAGTTTGGTATGTATATATATATATTTTTTTTTCTGGCATCAGACACCATGGCAGGCACATAATAGGAAATTTTCACACATTTTTAATTTGTTCATTATAGATATACATAATATTGGGGCTCATTTGATATAACTGTACATGAAGCATGGAATTTAATCTGCTCCAATTCAGTCCGCAGGACTTCTCTTTCTCTCCCCTACTCCCTCCCCCTGTTCCCTTTCCTCTAGTCTACTGATCTTCTATTTATTTATAGTGTTTTCTAAATGAGTGCATTATGAACACACATGAAGGTGGAATTCACCATAGTAATTCCTGTATCTACAGAGGAAAAGAAAGTTTGATCTGTTCATTCCACTGTTCTTCCCTTTTCAGCTCCCTCCTCCCTTGGAGCCCTTAATCCCCTTCCTTTATCTCTCTTCTATATTCATGCCCCCCCCCCCCCGTTTCTATTCAGGAATGATTGAATAAATGCATTAATGAATACCTTTCCCTCAGATCAGGAAGATTTTTCTTCATGTTTTTCCATTCCAATGCAGTCCCGTTAACTCTAAATTCTTCAATAAAATTCTGTTTCACTAATATTGCCAAATAATTTGGACTTTTTTTAAACCTATTTTATGTAAATATGCAGCTTTCCACTGGTTGGTTTCCTGTAGGTGAGCTTTAACTTCTCAATTAATGAGTCATTGGGGAAAGGTACTGTGTCCTGTGCTCTACTTGCATCCATTCTGGAACCTTCAATTCTTTTGAATAAAAAAATTGGACTAAGTCGATATTTGTCATAAAGAATCATAAAACATAATTTTGTTCTCTGCCTAGGAAATTTGCTTGTGATTGTATTCGTAAGTTACTATGGATCCAAATTACACCGACCGAAGATAATTGGGATTGGAACTTTCATTATGGGGATTGGAAGTATTTTCACAGCTTTACCACATTTCTTCATGGGATAGTAAGTAGAAGAAGGGGAGAGGGAGTGATGATAAGGAGGATCTAGGGGAGAAATCAGCAATGTAGCTTACTCTTTACTCCCCTAAGAAGCCAAATAATACTTAAGCAATCATTAAATTCTGGAAAATGCACAATCATACACACACATATGAATATATAATGACATTTATATGTGTTATAGGGGGAAATATGGAAAAGTCAAGGAACTGGGTGTGGGTGATGTGGGGGTGACTCTGGATTAGGATGAGGGTATATCATATTGTTACTACATATGCATTTATGATTGTACAAAAACACAACTCCTCAATAACATTTAAAAATGCCGCTTTTAATTTCATAAACTTGTAATATATTAGTAGAATACCATTTTTTCTTTTAAAGAGTTAGTTCCACCTTTTGAGATTACCCACTATGTATAGAAATTGTTATTTTTAATACAATATTATTAACAAATAACTAGCAGCTTTATACCATAGCTTTCATTGTCCTTGAGATATGCATAGCATTAAAAAAAGTTGCATGGTTTCATTTATCATATGTGCTTATCTTAGAGAATGTGAAATTCCCTAAGTACAAAAGTAGAGTTTACTTCTGGGTTTTTGAAGCTAAGCAAAATCCCTGACACAGAGTAGGTACCCTCAGAGCTACAGGGTACTTCGGTTTTTGAGTATCAGAATCCATCCCTACTCTAATTCTATCTCTGTTGTTCCTATAAAGTTCTCTCTTATTGGGGCTGGAGTGGTGGCTCAGTGGTTTCGGCGCTTGCCTGGCAAGCATGAGGACCCGGGTTCAAACCCCAGCACCACGTACACAACTGAGTGTTGGAGCAACTAAGGCCATGTGAAAAACTAAATAAAGTTGTTTCTCTCTTTCTCTGTCTCTCTCACTGTTCCTCTCTCTTTGAAAAAAAAAGTTCTCTCTTATCAAATTGAGGTACATTATAATCAGTTTTAAGTTTTGGAGAGACAGGCATTAGAGAGAAAGAGTGAAGGAGTGAGCAAGCATGTGTGTACAAAAGAAAACAGGTTGTTAAGGGAAGATATAGAAGAACTGGCATGCATTGTAAATTGATATGGAAAACACAGCTCTGAAGTTTATTAAATGCCATCATAAATTATCAGACAGTTTATAGTTAGAAGCTTAGAACACAAAAAGGTGACACCAGGATCTTTCATATCTTGAGCAGAATATAATCTGGGCTGATGTCGAGGCCGTAATCCACCTTCCCTGGGGAGTACAAACAGCCTTTCTCAGTGGACATTTCTATTTCACTTTCACCTATAATCTCTCCTAAAATATTGGTCAAAAATTGGTATAAAGAATTCTGGTAGTTTGGAGAAAAAGAAATACGAACAGGGTACAACTCCTCTGTGTTTCTGTGGAAAAGTGAAAATATTCAGTAGATGGATAAAACTTTGTGTCCTCATATTCTTATAGTTACAAGTATTCTGCTGAAGCCCATATTAATCCATCAGAGAATTCGACATTTACCTGTTTAGTTAATCAAACTTTGTCACTCACTGGAACATCACCTGAGATAATGGGAAAAGGTAAGAATTGCAACAGTAAAGACTACTCTAAAATTTATGAAATGAATTACATCTATGAAAATGTGATATTTATTTGCAGAATTGATTACAAATGGGAAAAAGCTGACCTTTACATACAGTCAAAAATCATAGTGGTAATATGTAGTATATATAAAGAACTTTTAGAAGAACAATTCTAAAGAGGACAATTCAGGTAGGAAATTGGCAAAGAAAAATCTGTATTTTATAAAATAAAATAAAAGGAACTTCCCAAAGTATGTGAAAAACAGAACCTTGCTCTTTATGAATATGTAGATATTTTTTGCCAATTAAAGATTTTATCTATCAGTACACAAATTAAAATTACAAATAATTGTACTAATGTTTCTATTAGGAAAAGATTCATAGAGAATTGAGGTGAAGGAAGGAAAACAATTTCAGATTTTTTGCATTGTTAGGCATGTATAAATTTGTAACTCTGAAGGTTAATTTTCACTACGTGTTAAAGAACAAAAATATACTTCACTATTTATCTCAGTCCTGCTTCTATTATTAATTAATCTTAAGGAAATAATCAGGAATGGGTGCAAACAGTGACTTACAATTATAGTCAAGTCATCCCTATTTAACAGAACACAAATCAGAAATAATTCACAATTTAAAAATATAAGGTTGAATTTTTTATGAAACTGCTATTTAACACAGTACTGTGCCATCATTAAAGTCCTGATACAACAGACTACATGGGGAAACTAGATAGGGAAATGGCCATAAAATGGTTTTAACTGTGAACACAGGTTATAATATGAGCTGGATATTTAAGTCTATAATGCATCTTATACGTGTTTTTATGTGAACCTGGGGGGTGGGAGACACATAACAAACATCATAATTGATTTTCTTTGTGTAGTGAGATTTCAGCTAATTTTTACCTGTTTTCTTTGTGTTGTGTTTTTCTGTATTTTCAACTTTCCAAAGTAAATATGAATCACTTAAAATTAGAAAAAAAAAGCAAAAACAAAAACCCTATAGGAATCATTAATGTCTACATTAGTACAGTTTCTGACAGAAATACTGAAGTTAATATTTAAAATAAAAAACCTCTCTTGCCTACCTAGGTTGTGAAAAAGAACCCGAGTCACACATGTGGATATATGTCCTAATCGGTAACATGATTCGTGGCATAGGGGAAACTCCCATCGTACCACTGGGGGTTTCTTATATTGATGATTTTGCTAAAGAAGGACATTCCTCTGTTTATTTAGGTAATGTACAAAAAATATGAAATTGAATGATACTTTTGCCTGGATCTACCCTTGAAATAATAATATCACTGAAGTAATTCTTTTACCTGACAAAACTGTTCAGACAAATGTATTATGTAATGTTACTTTTAAAAACATATTGGATAGATACCATGTATTCCTGGAATCTAATATAATTGCTTCATCATATTTTCAGGTGGTTTGAATGCAGTAGCAATGATTGGTCCAATCATTGGCTTTGTAATGGGATCCATGTTTGCAAAAATGTATGTGGACGTTGGATATGTAGATCTGAGTAAGTACAATCAGAACAAGGTAACATGATAGTGTATTTCAAGTACCTAATGCCAGTCTTACTTTTTAAAGTTTTTTATTATTAGAGCTTTATAGTTATACCTACTAGTTGGGTTCATACCAACAAACTCAGACATGCACTGAAATCAATTTTATTTCATGATCCCCCATTTGCCTCCCCCTTTTCCTTCCTATCCTATCTTTCATCTCCCATTCTCATTCCTCTACTATACTAGACTTCTTTCGCTTGTCTAATTAATTTGTATTTCATTGGTTCTTTATATTCTCTTATCCTTCCCCTCTTTTCTTTTTTTTACTCTAGCTTCCACATATGAAAGAAAACATTCAACCTTTGAGTTTCTGAGTTTGGCTAATTTCATTTAGCATGATATTCTCCATTTTGATATATTTATTGGCAATTGTCATAATTTCATTGTTTTCGATGGCTGAGTAGAACTCCATTTTGTGGTGTGTGTGTGTGTGTGTGTGTGTGGTGATTTTTTAATCCATTCATCTACAGATGGGCATCTGGGTGGATTCCATAATTCAGCTGTTGTGGATTGTACTGCTATGAACATTGAGGTGACTGTGTTATTGTAGTATGCTGATTTTCGATGTCTTGGGGAAATACCCAAGAGTGGGATAGTGGATGGTTCCATCCCTAGTTTTTTGAGGCATCTCCATACTGCATTCCAGAGTGTTTGTCTGCAGCCCCATCACAATGTTGAAGTGTATCCTTTCCCCAACAACCTCGCTAGCATTTATTATTGTTTGTATTCTTAGTCTTTGCCATTCTGACTAGAGTGAGATGAAATCTTAGTGAAGATTTGATTTGCATTTTCCTGATAGCTAGAGATGTTGAGCATTTTTTCATATATTTATTGGCCATTCGTGTTTCTTCTTTTGAGAAGTTTCTGTTTACTTCCTTTGCCCATTTACTAATTGGGTTATTTTTTTCTACTAAGTATGGTGAGTTCTTTATATATTCTGGATATTAATCCTCTACCTGACATTATTCTTAGAAATAATAAAATTCACTCTTTTAATAGTCCTTTGCTTCCTGTTTTTAAAACGTTACAAGTAGGAAAAAGTACATTATTAATTGTAATGAAAGTAAAATTCAGCTCCTATTTACACTATGCTTTTACAACTAAGTATAAAATGAGAAAAAATTTAAATAATCTTATTTTAGATTATGTGGTCAAGATAAGCTCAAACCACTCCTTTCCTGTAGCCAACCACCCAGTCAAGGCGATTTCATTTTTCGGTGATGGTGGTGAGGGCACTGCAGTGCAGAACTTCTGGTTTCTTTGCTGAAGCCGCCTGTGAGGCTGCTGGTTTGATGTATGGCTGGAGTAATTTGAAGGACTCCAGGTAGCATTTTGGTTCTGGCCCCTTTTCCTGGTCTTGGCGGAGGGCTTGACATATGGCGGCATCCAAGAAGTGCTTGTTGAACAAATGAATCAAAGAATTCACACGTAAATGACCTCTGTGACCTTCCTCTTCACTCTCAGTGCGTGTTTTCCTTCATAATTTGGAGAAGAATTATTGTGGAAGGTGTGGAAATTTCCTCGACTTCAAGCCCTCCTTCCAACAAATGTACTTGTACCACATCTATGTCATCCTTTTTCCCAACTCAGTGGGAACGGCATTCATCTTCAGAAGACATTAATAGAGCCACCTGAGGTTCAGATCCTTTCCACATCTTCCAAGGTCCACTTGCATCAACCCTTTACCTGCTCCATCCTGCATCTTTGACCCTTCATCACCATTCTTTCTTTGTCATCAGAAAACACACTCAAGTCCTTCACATCTTTTTTCGTACATACAGTTTTTTAGCTGATATTACCTTTTTCTATTTTCTTTCTGAGCCAAGCATCTGGAAGAAATAATTGAAAATTAAATATCTCACTTCTTATCTCCCATCTACTTCCCAAGTATAATCTGTCTTCTATCACTCAGGAAACTTAGCTTTACCCAATTTACTTTTTTTTTTTAAAAGAGAGAGAGGGACAGTGTAATAGAGAGAAAGAGAGAATCAACTTTATTTAGTTTTTCATGTGACTTCTGTTGCTCTGACTCTTCATTGTATATGTGGTACTGATTTTTAAACCCATGTCCTTGTGCATGCCAGCTAAGCACCATAACTGCTGAGCCAATGCTCCAGCCCCCCAATTTACTTCTAATGAACACTTTTTTACAACTTTTTAAATAGATGATTTTTTAATTACTTGTTCATTTTTTTTCTTTTTTAGATATAAATACCCCAAATCCAACATGTCCAAATCTGGTTCATCATCTTACCCACATGTCCATTTTGTTTCGTATGTTCCCTCTCTTCATAATTACTTAATCTTAATTCAAAATTATTGACAGTTATTGAATAACCTTTCACCTGATCTCTCTGCCTCATGTCTCACTTGTTCCCACTCATAATGCATCCAGAATTTTCTTTCTAAACAAATCTGATCCTTGTCAGCCCCTGTTTAGGAATCTTCAGTGGCTTCACGTTGCACTCAAAGACAGAAGTCAAATTCCTCAGCCAGAGATACATGGATGGCTCTTTGTAGCCTTCTTTCTTTCTTTCTTTCTTTCTTTCTTTCTTTCTTTCTTTTTTTTACCATTTTACTCTTTTTATTTTTTTAGAGATAGTCTTCTTCATTTTTAAAGAGAAGGACAGCAAGAGAGAATCAATTTTATTTAGTTTTTCATGTGACTTTCACTGCTCTGACTCTTCATTGTATATGTGGTGCTTGGGTTCGAACCCACCTTCTCACACATGCCAGGCAAGCACGGTAACCGCCCAGCCACTGCTCCAGCCCACCATTTTACTTTTTGTCTCTATTCACTAATGTATACCCTATATACTGGCCATGCCACGTTAATTGCAGGAATCTTAATGTGCGCTGTAATCTCACACTTCCCTGTATTTAATCTTGGAAAAGGTTTTTCTCCCTTTTCCATTTGCGTGGTTCTTAAAGTCTCATCCAAAATGTGGCTCCTCTTTAGAGCCACATCCCATTGGCTCCAAGTTAAATCTTTCTATTCATCACCAAGAACACAAGCCATAAACATTAGTGTGTTTGTCTGCCATGTCTTAGTGATTTTTGGGGGGGAGGTGTTACATTTTGAACACATAGCTTTGCATGTGCTAGGTAAATGCTCTACTGAGCCACATCCTCAACCCCCTGAAATCTTTTTTAGAATATAACAGAATGGTAGCCATTAACATTTAAATGATCGGTGTCTGTGAATAAACAAATTTAATTTTCTATCTCATCAGAGCTTCAATAGGTCATTCTAAAGAGATCAAAAGATTTACTTCCATGTGGAAAAATTATTTCAAGACATAAAACACCTGTAGACCTTAACATGATAGTAATGGGAGACTGTAATACTTCTCTGTCACCAACAGACAGATCATCAAAGTAAAAAAGCCATAAAGAGATCTCCAGTCTAAACAACACCATGAATCAAACAGACTTAATAGACATCTACAGAATATTCCACCCCAAATTGGCAGAGTGTGCCTTCTTTTCAGCATCACATGGATCCTTTTCCAAAATAAATCATCTTCTAGTTCACAAAGGAAGTCTCAGAAAATATAAAAAAAGTAGATATTATTCCATATGCCTATCAGACCATGATGCCACGACCCTAGTAATTAACAGTAAAAACCACAGCAAAAACCACACATATAACTGGAGATTGCATAACACCCTATTAAATGAAGAATGAATCCAAGAAGATATGAGAAAAGAAATTAAGGAAATCTTGGAAGAGAATGAGAATGAAGGCACAACATATTGAAACTTCTGGGACATCATGAAAGCATTCTTAAGGGGGAAATTTATAGCACTGAGTGCCTGCATAAAAATTCAGGAGAGATCCCAAATAAATAAGCTTATGCTTCAACTCAAATCTCTACAAAAGGAAGAGCAGCCTAATCTCAAAGCCAGCAGAAGACAGGAAATGATCAAGATCAAGACTGAAATCAATTAAATTGAGAACAACAACAACAACAAAAATAATAAAAGAACCAATGAAACAAAGAGCTGGTTCTTCAGAAAATGAATAAAATTGACAGACCCGTAGCTAATTTAACTAACAGAAGGAGAGAATCAAAGCAAATCACCAAAATCACCAATGAAGATGGGGTGATCACCACTGACCAAATTGAAATAAAAAAGATTATCAGAACATATTTTGAAAAACTATATTCCTCTAAATCAGATAATCCTGAAGACATGGACAAATTTATAGACACATACAACATCCCCAAACTGACACAGGATGAAATTGAAATCCTAAATAGCACAGTAACAGGCCCTGAAATCCATACAGCAATTGAAAGTCTTCCAAAGAAGAAAAGTCCAGGACCTGATGGATTCCCTGCTGAATTTCAACACACCTTTGAAGAAGAGCTACCACCTCTCCTTATTAAGCTATTCCAAGAAATTGAAAAAGAGGGAACTCTTAGTTTTTATGAAGCAACCATAACTGTTATACCAAAACCCAACAAAGACACATCAAAAAAAAAAAAAAAAGAAAAGAAAGAAAGAAAACTGCAGACCAATATCCCTCATGAACATCAATGCAAAAATCCTTAATAAAGTTTTCACAAACTGCATTCAAATACACATCAAGAAGACAATTTATCACAATCAAGTGGGCTTCGTTCCAGGTATGCAGGGCTGGTTCAACATATGCAAATCAATAAAGGTGATTCTTCACTTAAACAGAATTAAGGACAAACTGAATAGCTGCTTGCAGGTAGTTGAAATTAGATCCTTGTCTCTCACCTTGCACAAAAATCAAAACTAAATGAATCAAAGAAATTAGTAATTAAACCAGCTACCATACAACTGCTAGAAGAAAAATTAGGACCAACAATTCAGCAAGTGGGAGCTGGCAAAGACTTCCTCAATAAGACTCCCAAAGTGAAAGAATTACAGTCAAGAATTAATGAGTAGGATGCCATTAAATTAAAAACTTTTGCTCAGCCAAGGAATTAGTCAAAACAGTCAAGAGAGAAACCAACAGAATGGGAGAGAATCATGGCCTACGATCCCTCTGACAGGGGATTAATATCTAATATTTACAAAGAACTCAAAAAGCTCAATAACAAAAGTACAAGTAATCAAATCAATAAATGGGGCAAAGAACTAAACAAACTTTTCAACACAGGAAATTTAGAAAGTCAATGAATACATGAGAAAGTGTTCTAAATCACTAGTAATCAGAGAAATGCAAATCAAAACTATCTTTTTTTATTTTAATTTTTATTTTTGAACAACCATACAAATTTCAAAAAAATAATGTAAAATGTGTATAGTTTCTGGGTACTAGATTTACCCCCAGGAGTGCCCCCCCCAATTACCCACCTGTATCCCTCCCTTCCGTTACCCACAATATCTCTAAAAAAGTATTAAGCTGTATAACATTACACCTTAACTGGATTTAACACATGATAATAAATCACCTTTCTGAATGGTCAGGGTCTAGTTCCAACCTCCACAGATGAGTGGAGACATTTGACCCTTGGTTCTCTGGGTTAAGCTGATTTTACTCAGCATAATTTCTTCCATAGCCATCCATTTACCTTCAAAGGCTGCAATATCATTGTTTCTAATTGCTGTGTAAAATTCCATGGTATAAATGTACCACAGTTTATGGATCCATTCATCCAGTGAGGGACATCTGGGTTTTTTTCCATAGTCTAGCTTCGCTCTTAATGCAGATAAAATTTTCTCAGTTTTGTTTATCTTTCCAAAAAAACTCAACTTTAATTGTGTTGATTTTTTTCTGCTGTTTTCTAGTCTGTATTTAATTTATCTCTCATCTATATTATTTCCTTTTTCTTTCCCACTTACTTTGGGCTCAGTTTAGTCTTTCTGAAGTTCTTCAAGGTGTAAAGTTACATGTTTGAGATCATTTTTCTTTGCTTCTATTACAACATGACTTTCGTTAGATTTGTTGTGAGTTGGCAATATACCACATGCTGCTAGTGACAGAAATAAAATAGCCAAGAATAAAATTTACCCATTAAGGTGTACATTCTTCCCTATAACTTCCTCTTAATCCTGTTCTTGCTGCTTCCCGTGTCTTGGTGTATTGTGTTTTCAGTTTCGTTTGTTTCAAAGTGCTCTCTAAGTCCTCTTTAGGTTTTTTCTTCGGCTAATTGTTTGATTCAAAGTGTGTTGTTTAATATCCACATATTTGTGGATTTTCCAGCTGTTCTTCTGCTATCGATGCCTTGTTTCATTCCATTGCAGAGGGAAAGGAGGATTGGTTTGGGTATCAGTTCTTTATCCAGCCAGAGTTCAGTAACCTCCCTTTCTCCCCGGTAAGCACAGTGGGTTTTGGAGCTGTTTCCTTCTCTGGCGGTGGGTGCACAGCTCGGCTTTTGTCTTTCTTGAGCTTGGTGGGAGAAGGTCTTTCAACTTGTTAGAGAGGAGCCTGCCTGCGCTGCCTTCTGCTGACTTTATTCTCTTTCTGTACTGGAACTCAGCATTCTTTGTTTTTCACTGGCTGCTAGCTGAGTTGCCTCCTGCTTTTCCGCTGTTCCCCTGCCTCAGTTTGTCACTGCGGAACTGATGACTTGATTCCCTCTTGCGGAGCTGCTGCGACACTGTGAATTCCTCTGAGCTAACACCTTTACGCCTCCCCTTTAGTTTTTCTTATAAAGGTAGGTCTGATGCTTGTGAACTGCCTTAGCTTTTGTTTGAGAAAGTCTATTTATCTCTTCATCGCTCTTCAAGGACAGTTTGATGGTTATAATACTCTGAGTTGGCAGATAAATATTTTCTTTCAGAACTCTGAATACATCAAACCACTCACTCTGGCCTACAGGATTTCTGCTGGAAACAAACAAACAAACAACAACGACGAAACCCACTGATGGATTATGGAGGTTTCCACAAACAGGACAAATCACTTTCTCTTGTTGCATTCAAAATTCTTTTTCTTTGAGTTGTGACAACTTGATTTTAATGTGTCTCAGTGTAAACCTTTCTGCATTCATCATATTTTGGAATCATTTACAGTTGCTTGATCTGGATGTTAATTTCTTTCCTCAGATTTTAGAAGTTTTCAGGCATTATTTCTTTGAATAATCTTCGTATTCCTTCTCTCCCTCTTTTCTTTCTCAATACTCTAATGTCCTCTTGATGATGTCCCATAAATTTGTTAAACTTTCTTCACTCTTTTTTTTTTTCTCCTCTGGCTAGATTATGTTGTTAACTTATTTTTTTTCTGCTCACTATAGTCTATTATTGAATTCCTTTATTTAATTTTTCAATTCAGTTATTCTTCAATTATTCTTCAGCTCTAGTTTTGTTTGGCTCCTAAACATTTCCTTTATATATATATATATATATATATATATATATATATATTTATTTATATTTATATATATATAATGGAGTATTACTCAGCCATAAAGAAGAATGGCCTTATGATATATGCCAGCAAATTGATGGATCTGGAAATCATCATGCTAACTCTAATTAGCCAGTCCCTGAAAGCCAAAGGTTGAATGTGTTTTCTGATATGTGGAAGCTAATCCAAAATAAGGCGTGGGAAAGAATAGAAATAAGATCAATGGAGTAGACAAAGGGGAATAAAGGGAAGGGAAGAGGGATGTGATAAGGAAAGATAGCGGGATGAATCTAACATAATATTCCTACATACATATATAAATCACTACAACGAAGCTCACCATCACGTAGATCTATAAGAAACTAATTAAAAAAAATCTATGGATAAATGGCAGAAAGATCAGTAGAGTTGAGGAAAGAAACCAGGGTAGTCGGAGTGGAGAGGAAAGCGATGTATTAGAAATGGAATTAGAAAAAGTTATAATTCATGCTTTTATTACTATGTCAAGATGGATTCCACTGACAGTATAACTTTTTAAAAAACCAATAAAAAAGTAAAAATAAATTCCTTTGATGACATTTTCCCTTTATTCATGTATTTTTCTCCAAAGATTATTGAGCAATTTCATGATGGCTATTTTGAGTTCTGCTTCAGGTAATTCATATATCTGCATTCAATTAAGATTGCTTTCTGGAGTGTTAACTTGTTCATTTGGATCTTCTTTCCCTGTTCATTTTCTGCGATTCTTTGTGTTGATAATCTGCACATTAAAAAAGAACACCACCTTTCCAATTCTTCACGGACTGGCCTTGTATAGGAGGAAAATATTGGTCCAGACAGTCAGAGCTTCTGTGAGCTTCTTAAACCACATTTTCTCATACTTCTGCTTTTGTTCTTAGGATCCCCAGGCACTTGTAGTAAGTAGAGCCTCGCCAGCATTCCGCGATAGGTGAGACAGAAATCAGTCCCTGTGTCAGTTCCCACAAAATGCTGAAATTTGGGTGCCATCCGACTCTTTCCCTCCCTGGGAAAATCTCAGAGTTTGGGTTTTTTACCCTTCATAAATCCAGAAGTAAGGAGCTGTAGCGAGCAGTACCCATGCACTAGCTCACATCACCATATTTGCTTTCTGTAACCCCCAAGGCCTGGCACTAAGATAAGAAAAATGGTACCTTGAGTAGGACCCATAAAAGATCAAGTGTTCGATGTTCAAGTCTTACTCTCCCCACGGAGAAGCTGGGAGCTGTTTTTGTTTTATTTTACCTGCTTGCTTATTTTCTGCTCCCTCTGCACTGAGTCAGGTGGAGGAAGCTGCGGTGAGTGCCTACATTTTTCAAACTGCCACATTTGTTCTTGCCGCCCCAGAGTTGTAGGCAAGTTAATGTCTTTGCAGGTGTCCTCTGTTAAATGGTACAATAAGGGTGTTTACCTCGTAAATATGAATATTACATGAAAGTAAATAGAATCAGCAAGTGCTCAGTTTAGCACTAATTGGGTCCTATGAGCACTCTGAAGTAAAATAGAAACCAGTCCCTTGAGTCTCTTGATCTGGAAAACGGAAATATTGGATGCCTAGTTCAACTCTTTCCCTCTCGGTTCACTCTGTATTGAGACAAGCAGAAGGGTGAGGCAAATGTTCACAAACAAGTTCAAATTGCTAGTTCTCCTGATTACAAGGCATTATACGGAGTTGGGAATTATGGAGAAATGGGGCTTCCAATTTTCCTACTTGTTTCTTTGTGGCCAATTTAATATTTGCCTGGGGTGCTTTTCAACAGGTTTCTGGATTTCTCAAAAATGGAATTAATCTGTATATTGCTACTGACTCAGTGTGCTGGGGTGTGAGACTTAATGGATTCCTATTCCCCCATGTTGCTGATAATCTTATGTATCCTTTCTTAATACTTAGACTTCTCCTCTTATATTCACTAAAGTAGTTCATTTACACATGATATGCACTTTTAATATATTCTCATTATTCATGCCTTAAAGGAAAACATAACTGAAATTAAATGGTTGAATTATTTCTAACATGTAGAGTACAACTTTATTGGGTTACTTTTAAATCAGATTTTCATTGTGTGCATTTTTTCATTAATTTCTGTGCTGTAAAGAGGGCTATAAATGCATGTTTCTGGGCAGAGGAGAAAAGCTCTTCTATTGGCTCTGAGCATTTCTTGAAAACTGCTCTAAGTTTCATTGTTGGTGCTTTCTTGAGCTCAGCAGATGATACTTCTAGATTGAGTATTCATTTTTCTTCCATATTTTTTTAAAACAGAGAGAGAGAGAGAATCAATTTTATTTAGTTTTTCATGTGGCTCACATTGCCAACACTTCGTTGCGTATGTGATGCTGGTGACCGAACCTGCATCCTTGTGAGTACCATGCAAGTGCCGTAACCGCTGTGCCAGCGCTCGAGCCCTTCCTTCCATGTTTTTAAAATCATTTTCAGGTTTAAATATCCCATGTTGGCTGTTCTTCAGTCACGTCATCACAGAAGCCGTCATGTTTACATAAGCTCAGGCTGTGACAGTAATCTCATGACTGATTCATGGATAACAACAATAATAAGACATTATTAAATGCTAGACTTTTCCCAATTTCTGAAATCACAAAATATGAAAAGGAGAAAATAGCATCTTTGAATTGATGAAATATAGTTTGCTTTCTTCATCTATGGAGGACAGCAATCATTATTACTATTGCTCAGATATTATTACGTTTCAAAATTATTTGTTGACTGGCTTCTTTTCATTATTTATTCTAGGCACTATCAGAATAACTCCTAAGGACTCTCGCTGGGTTGGTGCTTGGTGGCTTAATTTTATTGTGTCTGGAATGCTAGCCATTATTGTTTCCATACCATTCTTTTTTCTACCCCGAAATCCAAATGAACCACAGAAAGAAAGAAAATTTTCAGCTTCTTTGCATATACTCAAAATAAATGAAGAAAAAAATCAAACAACTTATTTGACCAACCATGAGCAAAAGACTGCCAAAAATACAGCTGGTAAGTATTTCATATTTCTTGTCAACTTGGAATTACTAATCCTAATGAAAGGGAAGAGTGAATATTCCAAATAGTAACTCATATCTAAATCATATGGAGTTAGTTTTCTTGTACACTAAATTTAGCTGAAGTATTTTTCAAAAGCTACTATTAAAATTAGTAAACACTTCCTAAGCATATAAAATACTGAATAGGATCAGATTTATGTCCACTCGCATAGAGAAAACATCCACAGGCTAAAATATCTGTTCCTTATAAACCAAAGAGTATATATTTGTTTCAAAATTATGCAGTGTAAAGAGTTAATATTTGTATAATATTTAATTAGTTAACTAATATTAATTAATTCAACAAATGGTTCCAGGCACCAGACTATGCCCTAGTGATAGAAAATTGCCTCCATTTTCCAAAAATTCACAATTATTTTGAAGAACAGTCTTAATAACAAGAATTATACAGACGTTGTGATAAACAGCCTTAAGTACTTTGGTCAGATCAAACTAAACTATTCTCAAGTGGGGACATGGAGTAATGAGAAGAAACTTAGGAAAGATTTCTCTCCATGTGATTAAAATATTTTTTCTTGGTAATTGTATTAAAAATATTGCTTGTTGAAATGTTAAAAAATGAAGTAGAAACAGTAGTAGTTGATGTCACTGGAGTTAGTAATATGAATTAGGATCCTCCACTATTTTCTAAGTGTCTTCTCTTTTAAATACAAAACCTGGGGGCAAGTATATGACCACTGAGAGGCAATAATCAAGAGAATGGTCCCGCAGTCAGAGAAAAATAATTGAAACAGTGAGGTGTTGACAGCAATTTTCAGATTGGAGGGAACTGGTGAAATACTAAAATCTACAACAATGCAGCGCCTAAACCCTTGGCAGTCTTTTCAAGTTGACATTGAAATGGGGTCACAAATTCTTGAGGATAGCCCAAGTTCTTCCATTCTTCCCATTTACCCATGTTTTTGTTATTTTTTTTCTTTCCATCACTTTAACCTAACAATTGTGTGCTGGAGCCAGCTTACCTTGGCTCATGAAAGAGGACTGTTAAATTTTCAGCTACACTGGTAACTTGAAATTGGCCATAGCAGAGAATTTATCATCTTTTCCCTGAGCAAATTGTTTCCCAAAGAGTTCCTTTTTAAATATTTACCAGCACACCACTGAGTTAAAAGTTTTAGAAAATTAACATGCACATTAATAATGCATTAAGAAATTTTCCATTCGTATATCCTGTTTCTATGATGCCATATCAAATCCATAAACATTCATGGATTATCTAAACCTATGAAAACTAGGTTTGACTGCATGCCTGAAAAAGAAAGGTTAATAAAGCTGCAAAAATAGGGCAATTATAAAAATCAGCTGTATTATCAACTGTGTTTGTAGGATAGTGTCCCAAATAGTTAAGAGGACCTTAGTTATATACTCATCAGGAATGGATGAAATAGCTAAGAATTCAAAAGTCAGAAGAAAAACTATTGAATTTATTCTGCATGTTCTTAAGAAGAATTAAAACTGATTAGTTAAAAGGAAATAAAGTAAGATTTGAGTTAATTCCATAACAGTGTGTAAATAATGAGAAATGCTCAAAAGAAAGCCATTGCTTTCTGAAGCTGTCAGCTTAATGTCACTTGAATTACTTATTGATTTACTTACTAGAGATTATTAATGGACCATGGCTGTGTGGGAGTCCAGTCTATTTACTACCTGAGCTCCCACCCACTTCCAAAATACAATGACTTGATGAATTTATGTGTTCCGTTTCTTTTAATTAAAGGTCACAGTTCATTTAGAATGATGGTCTTTCCTGACTAAGTCATTGTTACCAATGTAGTTGGTCTGAAGGAGAGAAGTACAGCATTTGGCCTAATCATTTTAAGTGCTGTATGCTCCTGGTTTAAAAAAAAAAAGTCCTCTTCTTTTTTCTCTTTATACCCTTTACTTTGGTTCTCTTTTCTTCTTTTATATTTTTATTTATTTTTATTTATTTTTATTTGAACAAAGATTTTTATAAGCACCACAAACTTTTCATCAGGCTTCCTGCATTTGATTTCTCAGAATAGTGATGTGATATGTTAATAAGCAGAGAAGGTCAATAAGCTGGGGAAGTTAGTCCAGGGCTTTGTGTGTTACCTCAAGGTATACTGGTGAGATATTCATATTTATCCAGAATGCACTGGCTTTTTTTTTCAAATCTATTTTTTAATTGAGTTGAATTGTTGTACAATCATAAATGCATATAAAGTAACAATAAGATATGAATTTAATCCTTATCCAGTATCAGCCCACATCACCCATGCCCCAGAC
>PVKS010028992.1:0-25790 GCA_004027875.1 Aplodontia rufa
AGAGAGAGAGAGAGAGAGAATCAATTTTTATTTAGTTTTTCATGTGGCTCTCATTGCTCCGAGACTGCATTTTGTACGTGGTGCTGGAGTTTGAACGCATACTCACACATGCTGGGCAAGCACTGTAATTGCTGAGCCACTGCTGCAGCCCACATATTATCTTTTTGACCCTTACATCAATCCTGCTGGATAGGTGTCATCCATCCGTTTTCTAGACAGCTAGAATCTTGGAGAGAATATCTGACTCTTGCAAAATCCATGGTTGAAAACAGTGGCTGGGCGGTTACGGTGCTTGCCTGACATGCACAAAGATATCGGTTTGAACCCTAGCACCATGTACACAGCAGAGTGTCAGAGCAATGAAACTACGTGAAAGACTAAATGGGGTTGATTCTCTCTTTCTTTCTCTCTCTCTTAAAAAAAACAAAAGACAAGAAAAATGTCATTAAGATTTAATGTATTTGTCTGACTCCTGACTCCAGGTCTAGTATTTTTCTACTATATAATGCTTTTAAAAGTACTTATTTAAAAAAGAAGCCTCATATTTGCTTCTGTATCTTGAATTTATGTCTGAGACACCTCAAGTCATCTCCAAATGGAAAGATTTACATGGAGGAGTTGTTTCAGACATGGCCCACCCCACAACTGGGCATGTGCTGAGCAACAATGGTACATGGCAGTGGTGAGGTGAATTTTTCTGGAAACTGATAGCTGGAAGTACTAAAATGAAGAAGCCAAAGTCATTGTCTCCATCGCTAAAATAAAAGCTGACAATTCAGAGATAGAAACAGTGCATGCATTCTTTTCCCCTTGCCCTCTGATCATTTGGCTAAGTCTATTCTATAATACAGCAGATCTGAAAGGGCTAAAGCAGTTCCACCACCACAGGGGACACCCTGTCACAAGGATGCCTTTCTGACCTCTTTGATTCCCTTAGAGGCGAAGCCCACTTAAAAGGTTAGTACTTGGTAGACGAGGGAATATTTAATTTGAACGATTCAACCACTGATAGTTTTCACTATTGCTTTTTATTTCCTTCCTTAATTTAAATCATTTTGTGTATAATATTGCTAACAGGAAAGGAAGCAGATCAGAAAGAACAGACCAGATAGAGCAGATACCCCCAGAAGTGCAGGGAGAGAGGACTAAGAAAGCCAGAGGGGACTCACCAGGAAGCTCATGAGTCTGTTTAGCAAGTGTGTGTCCGTGCCCTCTCCTCAGCCACCCAGCAGACAGCATGCCATTGGCCAAAATCACAGGTCTGGAGTTTCTGTGAGCCCAAATGTGAGCCATCACTTATTATCCATGCTGCGTTGGCAAATGGCACAACTTTTCTGATTCCTCACTTGCAAAGTGGAGATGATTGTAGCCCCCTCACATGTGCTGCTGCAAATTTTAAGGTGACAGTGTGTGAAAAGTGCATGGTGGACATCCAGAAAATGCTGGCTTAAGGCTGGATGCTTTTATTTCACAGAAGTTGCTTTTGCAAGAAACTGAGAAATATTCCTTTAAAATCTCATTTTAAACAAGATTTCAAAATATAATGAATACACAGTTGGCCTTTCATATCCACAGATGCTACATCTATGGATTCAACCAACCATGGATGGAAAATATTTTAAAAAGATAATGCACCAATAAAAAACAAAAAAGTATAGTAATAACAACTACTTACATAGCATTTTACTTTGCAGTAGATATTGTAAATAATCGAGAAATGATTTAAAGTATGGAAGGATGTACATAAGTCACATGCAAATGCTATACCATTTTATGTAAGGGACTTGAGCATCCAGGGACTTTGAAACCAATCCCCCAAGAATACAAAGGGAAATTGTATATTTCTATGTATATGCATGTACACATATACATAAATACATATTCTTGTCTTAAGCAAATGTCATAAAACATAATTTAGCCACCTCTTTGATGGTGAAGTCACATTTTTGTAACTATTTTAAACAATTTTTAGGCCCAGCACAGTGGCACATGCCTGTAATCCTAGAGGCTCAGGAGGCTGAGGCAGGAGGATCACAAGTTCAAAGCCAGCCTCAGCAACCTAGTGAAACAACTTTGTTGAGACCCTTTCTCAAAGTAAATAAAAAATAAAAAACAGGCTGGGGATGTGGCTCAGTTATTAAGCACTCCAGGGTTAAATCCTCAGTGCCACACACACACACAAAATGCAATGCTTTTTATATTAGTCATTATTTAGCATACCAATGTTTGCCCTGGGCGGTAATTCACAGAGTTATTAGACACTGCTGTTGCATTTTGTGCTTGTAGCCTGAGCTCTGTGACTTTCTGGAGTAATGTCATTTCCTCTCTGGCAGCAACCATTCCCACTAATGTTTAACTTTGCCTTTTGACCCATTCTAACTCGGAACTGTTCTTCTAGCCTGGAAAAGGTTCCCCGCCACCCCGAAAAGGCCAAGGACCGAACTCAGAGCCTTGTGCATGCTAGGCAAGCACTGCCACTGAGCTAAATCCCCAACCCCAAAGGAAAAGGCTTTTAACAAGAGTAACAAGGACAGATTATCTCTGTCCTTAGAACAAGAGGGAACAGGCCCTGAGTGCTTCTGAGTGTATTTTCTGTGTTATATACTCTAGGGTTAATTTGTGGGCTTGTCACCTCATTTCTCCTTTCCTACTACTTCATCATTTACTTTGCTATATGTCTAGGGTGTCACCTGTATTTATAATACATGTTCTTTTTCATTGGTGCATTATGGCTTTACATAATGAAGGAATTTGCTGTTATGCTTTCATACATGCACACGTTATGACTACGTAATTTGGTCCCACTCCTTCCCCTACACTTTCCCCAGCCCACATCTCTTTTCTCCACTGGTTACATATATAAATTTATACGTATATAATTTTTAAAATATTTTCCAGTCTTAAATGCCTGCATTTATCCTATTCAGCATCATGGGGGTGCAAAGTATACCATACAGAATTTATATCCCCCCTTTCCCTGCTCATCCTCCCACACTCCCTCCTTCTCCCCACATATCTAGACTTCCCCCAGATCATAAGTTATACCACGTTTGATGGGTTTATTATATACAATTGACTTTCTCTCACCCTGTCTTTTGTTTTACTCTAGCTTCTGTATATGAGAGAAAACATTTGACCTTTGAGTTTCTGAGTTTGACTAATTTCACTTAGCATAATTTTCTCCATTTCCATCAATTTCCCACAAGGGCTGTCATTTCATTCTTTTAAATAGCTGAGTAGAATTCCATTATATATATATTACCATAGTTTCTTGTTCCATTCACCCTTTGATGGGTATTGGGTTTGATTTAGCTATTGTGAATTGTGCTGCTATAAACATTGATGTAGCTGTGTCACTGTAATATGCTGATTTTATATATGTTCTTTTATAAGTGAATATTAGCTGGTATTTAGTGGGACTTATTTCCCCAGTGATAGAAGAAGTCTTAACTTGGAAGCTCCTAAGTTGGATTCTTGAATCCCACCGAGATGGAGAAGGTCATTTTTTTTTAAAGAAAGAGAGAGAGAAAGAAATGGTTAATTTTATTTTTTTTTATCTAGCTTTTTTTCCCCCTCCACTTAATTTTTTATGTGGTACTGGGGATCCATCCCAGGTCCTCATGCATGCCAAGCTAGCACTCTACTGCTGAGCTACCTCTCCAACCTGAAAAGGTCATTTCTGGCACTTGTGTATTTGGAGCCTTGAAACCCTCCTCTCAGTTCAGTGAATATTAACTTTATTGTGTGCAGGACTCTGAACTATGTTCAGAGCACAAAATGAATGACAAGTGGATCCTGTCTTGAAGCTAAATAAAATCTAAAACATGTAAACTGTATGATGAGGCAAAATCTGATAAATTCTATAATGGAGGTCTCCAGTGACATTTGGAAAGATCCAAGGGGAAAGAATCTTTTCGGTAGCCCAACTTCCTCCAGGTGTGGTGGAACATTTCTGAGTCAGCTTGGAGATACATAGGATTCCATCATCATTGACTGAAAACAAGATCATTCAAAGAGAGTCATCCAAACAGAAGCAAATAGAGCACAAAGGTACAGACTCACTTAGAGATTAAAGAGAATGTTCATTTGCTTAGAGAATAGAGTATTTAAAGAGTTAGATAAAACTGGAGAATTACAGTAGCCCATATTCTTGAAAGCCACTCTGAGTAAAGAGTTTTGCATTCAGGAGACTTCAGAGCAGATTGAATTCTGTTGAAATCACTCAGGTGAGCACCATGTGAACTGAATGACAGAGGAGAAAAGGCATGTGAACATTCAGTTATGTGCTACTTCCCAATGGAGGGCATGTCTGGAAAATGCTTCATTAGGCGATTTCATGGTTATGCGATTATCTTAAAGTAGCATACACAAAACTAGATGGTGGATACCTGGCTTCTTGGTGCAATCAAGAAGCATGGTAAACACAGTATGTAGGAGGCTGCAGCAGGCACAACACGATGCATTGTTTCATAGAAAAGTTCTTTATAAGTAGAATGAGTACTCTCTAAAATAATGATGAAAAGTATACGGTGTTAAATAAGTAAACGAGTTGCAGTTTTTTACAATCATTTTCAGTGTGACGTGCTGCATAAAATCGTGCGCTATGCTTTTAGATGACTCTCAGCACGGTGAGTTTGTCTACAGCAGCAGTACCGCTTGTGAGTAACGTGCTGTGCTAGGACAAGATGACAGCTATGACATCACCATAGCTCTGCTTATATAATCTCATATGACCACTATCGTGTATGTGATCCATCATGGACCGATAGTGATGTGACATGTGACTTTATTTAGATTGGTCATCAATTCAAGAAAAAGAAAAGACTAGAGGTGTGGGGGTGAGAATGCTTGCCAAGCATTTGCGAGGCCCTGGTTTCTATCCCCAGCCCCGCCCTGCGCGCGCATGCACACACACACACACACACACACACACACACACACACACACACGAGTCTTGAGTTACCTCAGGTTTCAAAGGAATTACAGAAATTCCTTTGAAATATCTGGGCCAGCCTGACTGGATTGCTAGCAAACTTTTATATCATGCGTGCAGCTTCTCTTCTAAACATGATTGTTCCAGGAAGAGCAAAATACATTTTTGAAAGGACCACGTAATTAGCTGAATGCAGGTTTAGCTTTTGGATCTTGGCGTCTCTATAGACCTCATTTCTAATGACATTTTATTCTGTTTTGTTACACTTTTTATCATGATTTAAGTCACCTTTGACTTTCCTTCTGCCTTTGAGATTATATTCCCTTAAATTGAAAAGTCTATTGAGAGTACTTAACAGAAAATTCAGTCAAAATGCTGAGCCAAATTTCAACCAAAAAGGTATTAATGTCACTAGAATTGTGATTGAGATTGGCAGGGTGATGCCATTCAGCCAAACAGGGGTTGCCATACAGTTCTCGACATTTCAAAAGCAGTAAGATATTGAGCATAGAAACAGGAAGGAAACCTGTGCTCAACAAACCAAAGCTACTCTGCTAGAGTGCTACAGAACACTGGCACGCCATTTGTGTTCTCTCTCAATACGGATGCATTTTTCATGGACAAGCACTTATTTATCACACACACACATCCACTTTAAACTTTCACATGGTAATATGTTCTGGACTGATGGAAAGGGGAGGAAGTTTGAATCCAGTCTCCTCCATACTTTTGTGCCTCGCGGTGAGCCTAATATCAAATCAGACATTGATTTCTGTCCTTACGTTCTGTAAGTTGACCTGAGGTTGTCATGTTTTCCCCCTTTTCTTAGCCTTTCTTGGAAGCTGATTGGAAGTTCTCTTCCCAGAATAAGAACTTTTTGCTTAAATTGTGATTTGGAGGGGAAATGGGGGGAGGAAACAAAACTTCTAGTCTTCTTCAACCATCACTATGTTTTTCTTTATTGAAACAGAGAATGAGAGAGAGAGAGAGAGAGAGAGTGTGTGTGTGAGAGAGAGAGAGAGAGAGAGAGGATCAACTTTATTTAGCTTTTCATCTGGCCTTTGTTTTTCCAACACTTAGTTGTGTATGTGGTGCTGGGTTTCAAACCTGGGTCTTTATGACATTCCAGAGAAGTGCTCCAACTGCTAAGCCACCACTCCAGCCCCCAGCCTTCACTTTTAAGGGGGAAAATTAATTCAGTAAACTGTAGGATGGATGTGTACATTTTAATTTCAACAATTTTAAGAATTTTTCCTAGGATCAATTCTATACTCAGACTCCATTTCTAGAAATTATTGATTGTGATGAGCCGTTTATGTTGTAAGTTTGCTGCATGCAGGACAAATTTAGTCTTCATTGCCAAGCTATAAGATAAGATCCATTTTATGGATTTTACTTGGAGAGAAAACCTGGCTTGGGAGGAAAGTGAAATACAGCTCTAGATCATATTATCCCAGGCGAACACTTTGTATGATCATTTTGATAGATTGTTGAAAATTAAACAAAACTGTATGGAATCTTAGCATTAACATTACCCAACAGAAGGAATTGGGGGCAAAAAACACTCTTTGATGGTTTATGAGGGGGAAAGGATTTTCTTCCTCTTTTTATATTATTAGGGAAAGAGGAAGGCCTTACTCTTGGGACAGGAGGGATGCTCTACTTTTATATAGTATGTACTGTTACAGTTACTATTTTCAATCCTCAATTAAAATGATAATTATACAAATAAGTATACTTGGATACTTGGATAGCATTTTATATATCTAAATATGTTTTCTCATTTAGTACCATAATCATGTGAAGCAAGTATTTTACAGCCGCAAAAAGTGAATTCTTGAAAAAATAACTGATTTTTTTTTTCAATCTTAAACAGCTGGTTAGTTGCAAGCTAGAACCTGGTCTGAGTGCACATGTAATGATCCTGAGAGGTTTTATTTCAGGCAGTAAGAGGGGTAAACAGAAAGGTAAAAAATAGTTTGAATCTCAGTTAAGACTGTCAGAATGGCATATTTGCCTACTGCCACAACTGGAAATTTCAGAGCTGAGAAGTGCTCCAGTATTCAGCTACTCTGGTAAATTAAGTATATTAATTAGAGGAAGTCTGTATTTCATAACTGAAATATAGATAATAATTCAAATGCTAGTTTTCAAATAATTATATAACAGTTCTTTTAGTACTAAAACTACACGCAATGTAGGTTTGTCTTTTGGTAATCTAGAAGACACTCTAGTTCTTTAGGTAGCTTATTATTGTCACCATTATTTAAATTGATTGCTGTCACCTTGGGAGTTTTTTGGTACTTGGTAATAGACATCAATGGCAGGCAGAAAATAATTCAGAAGGTGTCCCTTCCCCACTCCAGCATTTCCTATGACTGACGCTTCATTTAAAATTTAAAGTCCTTAATTTCGAGAGCTTGCATGATTGGCCCTTGACAACCTCATCTCACGTAGCTCTCTACCTCAAGCACCACATAATCTATGTATGTGACCCTTGATGAGTAGACAAGGAGGAGCAAAAGCAGGTGACAGCTATTGAATGGGAGGGGTGTTCGTAGGTGTTAGGAACTGATCTATCTCTCATAAGTCAAGAGCAATAGTAGATGCTGTTTCTCCAGCCTAGAAGAGCCTCTGGTACATGGAAGATGTTCAACAAGTTCCTTTTCTGCCAAATGCTGAATGAGAAGATGAACAAATCTTCTGATAGTAATCCCCAATCTCTAGAATTTACCAGACTCTCAACATTGAGCAAAATGCTGGAGTTGTATCCCCGTCCCAAACTGGAAGATTGGTTAAGACAATACTGACCAGTATGGGAAAAATTGCTGATTTGAGCTTTCTAAGTAAGTATGCAGGCCTAGAATCAGAGGATCATTAGTGAAACAATGTGTTACATTTTAAATGTTAAAAATGTAAGCAAAGAAAGAGAAGGATAATATGGCCATTTAGCCTAAGAAGATGCTAAGAGGCTGGCTTACTAAACCTGAATGCCTACAAAGTTTCATTTTCCTAAAGAATTGACATGAGAAAAGACTAAAGAGGAATGGATTTTCATTGCAACTGAATGGATTATGTTATTCAGCAGCAAGAATTTCATGAAAAGGAACTTCGTTACCTATTGGGATTT
Organism: Aplodontia rufa; assembly: GCA_004027875.1. Lineage (NCBI taxonomy): Eukaryota > Metazoa > Chordata > Mammalia > Rodentia > Aplodontiidae > Aplodontia > Aplodontia rufa. The sequence goes on from PVKS010028992.1 coordinate 8,064, forward strand.
ATAGCCAAAGGATAGATGGAGGGAGGACAATGGATGATTGCTATTATAAATCTTGCAAACAGGATCAATCCATATACATCCCAGAGAACTTAGGTCCTCTCAAATAAATTTAGAGCTTCATAGTATATTTAGTTCCCCTTCAAATCTTTTATTTCTGTGTGCATTTATGTGATAGCAGATCTTTAAAAAAATTAACTCCAGTCTAATATGTTTTTGATTTTTTAAACCATTCTTATTCCTTCTTGGAAGGAGACTTCATGGATCTTTACTAAATAAACTTGGTTAAGAGCCTGTGGTGTGTTAAATGAGGCAGTGCCTTGTAAGTCTTCTTTCCTTATACATATCTCTTGCTTCTACCACATAGTATGTTAGAATTAAACCAAACAAATATATAAACATTACGTTCCAAGTTTCTCTTTTAATTGACCTCTGAAATGTACAATGCAAAGCATTGCATGGTACATGTAGTAATGGATTATAGATTTTGACAAGGAACCTTCTCCTTCCTTGATGAAATACGAAAAGGCCAGGGCATATACAAAAAGTACTTCTGTTATTATTTAGTTTCTTTTCCTTTGGATTTATTTTCCTTTTGAAAATGAGGTGTGATAAATTACAACTCAATTGATTTTTTCTATTCATGCCTGAAAAACAGTGTGTCTGAGCAGACCATTAATTCAGTGCTGTCTACATGTCAACGTCAGGCTGGGGAGGAACTGGAGATGGAGAGGGGCAGAGAATCTGAACATGGAGAGAAAAAAGAGGGAGACCATTTTACAGTTCAAGATTCTAATGGAACAGGTCATATTAATGTCACAAATATCTAAATGGTTATTTTAAAAGGAAAGCCTTGGTCTCTCCACTAGGCCAGAAGCAGGAAGTTCAAAATTCTTCATACTGAAACTCTAACTCAAGTCAAAGGAGCACGGGGTGCCTTCAGACCACACTGGGAAGACCCCCTGATCCATTAGTTTGTAACAGACTCACACAGAGAAAAGATCATCAAGGCTATGTTTTCCTGCAGCTCCAGAAAGTTATATTCCTTGCTGTGAGTCTGAAATCCCATTTATCTTTCATGCTAAATGTTAATTAATTACCTTTCTTGAGCCTGAGTTTTGTTTTGTTATGATTATGGTAACCAAGAAAAGCTTGATCATTTTCAAATTTTGATGTTGCATTTTTATTTCTAAAGGAATAGGCCTACAGAAGTGCTATTTGTGTTGATATCAGGCATTTAGTTTATCCATCTTATGTAATCGGTTGAAATAGTTGATTTCTACCTATTTTATAACTATAAACAGTCCCAGAAAAGCAAGAGATGTCTTCAGAGAGCAATGCCAAATATATTCCAGGTGTTGTGCAGGGTTCTTAACACTTATTTAAAACTTACATGAACTTTTCTGATTAGTAGATGAGAAAACTGAGGTTCAGAGAGGTCAAGCATCTTGCTTTGCTCCTGGAGTTAGTGAAGATGAGAGCGGAACTCATGTCTTGAAGCTTGAAGCCCTTGCTTTCTTCACATCTGAGTATGTTTCCCATGGATCTTGCTACTGGACGCACAGCTTAGTAGAAGTTGTTTACTTGCTTAAATTTTTTAAGTTTCTCCCAGATCCATCATTTCATTAATATTGGCATAGCAAATACCAAGTCCTTTTGTGTCAAATGTATCCCATGGTATACACTTTATTATTTTTCCCCTGTCTACAAAAGGTAAAATATTTCTTTTTTTAAAAATCCATTTTTTGCCCTTAGAACTTTCAGTTGCCTTTTAGAAATCTCTGTTGTCTCAATATGAATTTCCATAGATCAAATGTGCACTGCAAGGTGTCATCCATACCAGACTCATTCGCAGTCCACTGCTATTGGAGCATGTCATTATGATTTCCCCCAAGAGGAAGTTCTAGGGCAGGATATTGGCCAAACTATATTGCTATATGTGCATGTATAAGTATGTAACAACAAATCCTACCACTACGTACAACTGTAATGCACTCTTAAAAAAATATGGAGGAAAAAATAAAGATTTCCCCCAACAGACTCAGATCAAAGTGATGGAGTGCCAGCTTGTAGGGAGGCTTGTACAAAGATCACCTGGATTTCCTTTGAGGCACCTAAACATTAAAGTAAAAATTTAGTCCAAAGAGTATATACCAACCAACTTTGATAATTCATTTTGGTTGAAATTATAAATAGGTAAAAGACCCAATAAACATTTATTGAGTGACTCCCATGAACTGGGTACTGAGAGATGGGAATAATTTCCTGGCACTTGCCTTTATTAAGCATTTTATATGTCTTAGGCAATAGTCTACTACTTGAACTCATAAGAATCCTAAAATGTCATGGCCTTAGGTCTTTCTGTAAGACCTTCTTATGAATTGGATTACAGTAACTATATTTAAAACTCAGAGGAAACGCTGTTATGCAATGAACCTTAATCTTTCTTGACAGAAATAGTAACCATCAGAATAAATAGAACATGCCAGTCTGGAGTTGCTGTCAATATGCGGCATTATGCCCAGGGCAATTAAATTGGCCTGTTTTTTATTAGTAAGACCAAATGTTTGGCCTGGATTCATGTAGAAAATAAGTAATTCCATTACATGAGATTCAGCTTTAAGTAACCCTCTAAGTTGATGAAGACTCAAGTTGAAAATTTATGTTTATGACATAAATAATCCATTTAGCAAATATTTATTAGGTTACTTTATGTTCACTGGGAAGCATATAAAGATTTGAACATGCAAAATATAGTCTTTGGGTTTAATAAATGTGCAACCTAATTTAACAAAAGTCTTTTCATTTAAAAAAATCAGATTTTGGGTCTTTGGGTTTGTTTTTGAGAGGGCAAAATGAATTGTGATAACAAGATATTCTAAAGGCATGAAGAACCTGGACTCTGGAGTCAAACAGAAGGGGCTTCAGAATATGATCTTCCAGTTACTACCTGTGTACCTGTGTGACCTGGCGCCAGTTATTTCTCATGCCCTGTGGTATACAGTGGAATACAATCCATATGGTAATAGCTCCCACCTTGTAACATTGTGTTGGGCCAAGATAAGGAAGTTCCTGGAAAATTTCCCTAAACATTTAAGTACATAATAAATTATCCCTATTCATTTTTATGATATGTTTTGGGCTGAAGTGAGTTTTTTCAATGTGCTGTTGTGCACATTCTCCACCTAAAAATGTCATGAGGTCACAGCATGCCACACCCCTTCTCCCTGAGCCTCTACTTATATGCTGAATGCCTGTCCATCCAGATGGGTCCATCCTGTGCGGTATGGGGCTCCTCCTCCTTCCCTGATACTTCCAAACTACAAAAATGAATGTCAGAAAACCAGACATCAATGGAATGCAGATGGCAAACATCAGGGCAAGTCAATAGTTTTTTCTTAAAAATCATATAAATTCTAAGTGACTTTTGAAAAAAAAGTTATTGAACAAGCAAAGCATTACTGATGCGTCCATTGTATAATGGTCATCAGGACCACTCTGGGAGAAGCTGGATGACCTTGGAGCCAAACAGACTTTGTCTCAAAATCTTGGTCATTTTACTTTTTTCTTTAGTGACTTCAGAAGAGGAACTTACTACGAGTCTGTTTCAGAATCCATAAATAGGGAGTTAGTTACCTTCTGGGGTTGTTGAAAGGATTGGTCTATATAAAGTGCTTGGCACAATGGCTGGCACATACAAAGTCGTCTGTTAACAAGAGCAGCTGCCTTCCCCTCACTCTAAGTAATTATAGAGAGGGACAATCTGAGGCTGCCCCTCCCAACCTCATGTCCAGGCAGATGAATAGTGTTATGCAAAGTACTGTGCTACTTTGATTCTCTATAATGTTCCTGCAAGCAGCCTGCAAGTAGTCAGATTAAGATTTGAACCCAGATTTTCAAATGCCAAAAAGACCATGAATTCTGCGCCCTTCTCTACTATCTTCCTACTTCTCCCTTTTTGTTTGTTTGTTTGGTTTGGTTTTGTGGGGAGGGGAGCATTTGCATGCTTTTAGGGAGACATGCACAAGATAGATTGGATTCCTCTATTAACTGTATCTATGTACTGACCCTAAATTGGTGTCACTGCAACCTCACCTCCTCTTCCTCCAGAGTTCTGGGTCTTTTTGAGGAGCTGACTTTGTTCCTAGTCCTTGCCTTGTCCAACTCTGCCCAGAAGCACAGTGGGGAGGGGTAGGAAGTAGGAGGAGCAAGTGATCCAGAAATGTGATCCCCCACAGTGGTGCTTTCTCAAGGATCTTAAAAGCAGTATGTTTACATGGGTGTTTAATGTCACAATAAAAAGCAATCAGACAAAGCAATGCATAAGTCAGGCTCAGAACTGAGTAAGCAAAGTAGTCAAAAGCTGTGCTTTCAATGGGACTGTCCCCACAACAAAGACACAACCTTTCACCATCCATCTCCAACCACCCCAGTGCTAGAACCAGGCTTTCTCTTTAGCTCTTCCTTTCAGTTGAATCTGCCCAGATCTCTTTGTAGGCCAGTCTCTAGAAGATGGCTACATGATAAACCAGTTGCTGTCAAGATGCTAGGGAGGTGACCATTCCACGTGTGGCCTCTCCTCGCCATTGTCTTACCAGCTAGCAATGGAAGGGTAAGGGTCTGGAACACAGGGAGACAGGAAGGCTTCTTAGCAAGACCCACCACTTGCACTGCTAGGTGGCAAGACTGCATCTCTGATCAGATCAGAAGTGTGTTCTATGTTGCATCTCCTCAGCTTATGACCTCAGGATGCCACCACCACAGTATCTCCTGTTTAGGACTCAGCTAGAGCCATTCAAGCCCTGCATTATCAGGGCACTAAAATCCTGTCCCTTTGGATCTCTTTTTTGATATTGGCAGGAAAAAGTCCTTTCAATTTTCAAAAACACTTAATTTTTGCCTTTCCATTCTTCTTAAAGAATAGTTGAGGGGCTGGAGCAGTGGCTCGGCGGTTAAGGCATTTGACCGGCATGCACAAGTACACAGGTTCAAAACCCAGCACCCACATACACAACTAAGTGTCAGAGCAATGAAAGCCATGTGAAAAACTAAATAAAATTGATTCTCTCTCTCTCTCTCACTGACCTTCTTTCTTAAAAAAAAAATAGTTGACCAAAATTCATGCCCCATCCTAGAAACAATTCAGTCATAGAAATTAATTTTTTAATCTTCATGTACTTATGGAGTCAGAAGTGGGAAATCACTGGATGGTGTTTTTTAAGCTTATCAATTTATCAGACACAGTATCTTAAACTTGTTATTCCTAGAATACCTTGACTCTTATTTCTCCTTTTTGAAGAGTTTTTTTAATTTTTGATAAGCTCTTAATAAACCCACTCATACTTCACCATTCACTTTTAATAGTTAGTGTGATTGCTTCTTCTAGAATCTTCTGAAAGACCTGTTATAATAGGAATTGCTTACACTTTTTAACCTTATTTGCTGTAATCTTTCAGAATTTTCTTCATACTTCTCCATTCTTCAGACTTCTCAGATCTTTCCACTTTTCATAGGAGACAGTTTGTCGATGTTTTTTTCTTATTCAACAATTTCATTTGCTTTTTTTCTGAAATTTCACATCTATGGTGTATTCCTATTTATATTCCATGTATAAGTGTATTCCCTGTATTGGAATCATGAGTTTCAGTGAAACTATAGCTATGATTTGACATAACATTTTATGAAAGTATGCAAATTCTTTCAACTTATTACTGACTGATTTGTTATATATAGACAAAGAGAACATAACTTATATTAAACTGTTTGATTAGAAATGATGCTGAGAATGGACTTCATGTCTCCTGACTCCTGGAAAATGGAAAACTCATGATGTTCATTAGCTCCTGTTGGCTGTTCTCCAAGTATGGTGGTCAAAAACAGGATAGGATCTCTGGAAAACTACTATAGTCTATTCTCTTACTAATTTAATACAACAATTAGTGGAATTTTTGCATATTTTCTGATATATTTGGTAGGGCTCATTATCTCTTATAGATTGAGTTACAGGAAATAAAGAACTTGAAAACAGGAGATAATTACAGCATTAGCTTTATGGTCTTAGAATCACCAGAATTCATTTGTGAATATAGCATTTATTGTGAAACCAAAGCTAAACTGTAGGCATAGAGAGATCATTTAGGAGGCCTGAGATTGAAGGAAAAGTGCAGGAAGAAAACAATGCTTATATAACTAGGATATTTATCCATATAAAAAAATAAGACAATTAGAGGTGAGAAGGGAGAAAAAGTTTTTAATAGACACAATTTAAAATGAAAGGGGTAGAGAACATGTCCCTAAATATTATAGGCAGATAGTTTTAAATGTCAATAAGTTTTTCTACAAATTCATCGTAAGAGGAATAATGGAAAATAGCTCCATGTGGGAGGAGGTTTTAAAAAAAAAGAAAAAAGAAAATATCAACAAACACTGACATTTTAAAGACCTAAATATCTTAAATGGTATGATTATTAAAATGCAAAATTAGACTATACTGAGACATTTTGGAGATTATATTTGAGTAGTATCCTAAGAGGCAGATAATAAATGACTCAGATAAGCTGAGCAGCTCAGGCTGACTCATGTTTGGAAGAAGGTGTCATCAAATTACTGATTCTGTCAGTGTTTTTCCCTTTGTTCCACCTGCTAGTGCCAAACAAATCCCAAAGTATCTGTGAGTTTTCTATCTCCAATTTCTCAAGACAACTTTTCAAATCAACATAGGCATTTAATATATTTGAAAGACACTCTCTAACACGAGTAACACAAGCTACATGTAAGCAAGAAACATGAAGGAGTTGGGAAGCCCAGACAGAGCCTTGACTAGGTAAGAGTGGAAAACCCAAGAGTGGCTTTGGTTTGTCAGAATAGAAGAAAGAGGCCTCATATCCCACTGCTGCCTGAATGATGCTTCTTGGAACACTTTTAATCAACAAATATTATTTAGTACCTGTATGAAATGTAAGAGGACATACATTCTAAGGAGGCATTGGCCTCTATGCTAGAAAGGCTCATTCTATCAGGGAAACTGAGGTAGTTACTAATGAGTGGTACATTTGATAAAAGAGATATAAATGCAACATTTTGGTGGGGGAGCCTGGAAAAGTCAGTGTCTCACACACTAGGATTGAAAGGTCCTCAAAGAAGATGTAGCATGTAGCCTGGACTTTAAAATATGAATAAAATCTCAACCAGAAGTAAGGACCACACAAGGAAAAGAAACTGGTACTAATGCTGGGGTATATTCAGAGAATGGTTAAAAATCCAATCTAGCCTAGGAATTGAAGACCCAGAAAATAATGAGACGGGAATGCAGAACATAAAGATGTATCCGGTCAATATAGTTCTCTTGGTAGAGTTCACATGATCTATTTCTTAGTATTATCTAGTCTCAAGAATACGTCCAACCTGGAAATGACTATTCTGTGTTTGTGATTCAGTTTTTTGGCAGAGCCTCAGTCTGGGCGATGAATAACAGTACTCTAAGAAAAGCTTTCACCCCTCTCCATAGCCATGTGTCCTTACGTTGCTTATAGTGTTAAGAACTTACAGTGCTGCGTCCGGTGAACGTTGGTTGAAAAATGTAATAGTGAGTCAGGCATGCACACATGGAAGCCAATTCACCACTTTCAAACATGCAAGTTTATCAGCTTTTAAAACTTCCCAGCCATGTTTACTTGTGCTGTGAGACTTCTTTGACCTTTTGCTGTTTTCCCACAGGATTGAAAAAACGTACAAGGAAGGCCTTTGGAATACGGAAGAAAGAGAAGGACACTGACTCTACGTAGGTACCTCCAGAGCGTGCCTGTGCACACAAGCTCTTAGGGTACTGCTGTCACTCTCACTTAAGATTGCCGCAGTGTTTCCTTGAATATCCTGTACTGTTCTTTGTTCTCTCTGCTTCTGGGAAATTGTAGTTGCTCATAATAATCATAAATAGCAAGTCATTAGATTTGTGCTCAAAAGGTGAAGATTGTTATCATATTCAGGTTTTCATCATGTGTGATTTCTTTTGCCACCTGGGAACCCCACTTGCCAACAGTCCTGGGAAGCAGAAAATGTGACTGTTCATTTGAGGGGGCCTAGAAGCATTCGATTCCACTTTCAGGATTGCCCTTAAAATCTGAACAGAAGAAACAATAAGACACCTGTTTAGGTAGATTAGTCCAAGGCGAAAACAGAAATGTGTACTAGATAACATCCTAAATCTCTTACTTGAAGTGCCAAGATTTTGAACAAGCAGAATTTTAAATTCACCAACTGAATTCACTGGGGTGATAGGATATTTGACTGCAAATAAGAAACCAATGCCATAAACAATTATGGGGATGTCTTTAGGTGTTTAAATCATCTTATTCAAGAAAATTAATTGCCCATGGACATTGATGGCCCCTTGAAAACTGCAGTAACATAATAGTTTGATTCCACTTATACTTATTCGACCATCTTGAATTATTCTTCAGAAGTACATATTTGACACAAAATCTCAGGTGCCCTTCTAAGCTAGACATGAGGTTAGCTGGCCAGGAACTTGGGATTCCAGCCCATGCCCCCATAAGGAGTGCATCATGACTCAGGTGGCTGGCTGTGACCAGGTGGAAGAGATCTGGGTGGTCTGCTGTATAGCAGAATGAAGCCTGTAAACTCCTCCTTTGGCTGTCATCCTTGAAAGAAATTTAGAAAATGGTAGAATCAAAGTTGTATGGCCACAGGTGAAAAATGAAGACAGACACACAGATTCTCTGTGCATTTTTATTGTGTACAAATTTTCTCACAAGGTTCTCAATATTTCTGTGTCCTTAACATCAACACACTTGTAATCTGTGGATAAAATATCCACTGCGCAAATTAAACTATCTTTCCTACAACTAAATGAGATAACATTTGAAATGCCTACTATGGTACTTAGTATTTAGTAAATACTCAGTAAATGAGTTGCTTCTACCATTGACTCAAGCCAATAGTGCTAATTTCCTTGTGAACAACTGAAATGGAGTTTCATGGGATTTTGAAGGTGAGAAAGCTCACATTTAGACTGATGATCTATGATACTTTAGGGCAGAAGGTTTTTTCAATTTGGCCTTCTAGAAAAGGGCATGTATTTCATGGTAAATGAAGAAGAATGTCTACCTATAAGCTACAGAAAAAGGTGAAAACGAGAGGCAGATGAGGGCCAGTTAGGAAGGGCCTTATGTGCCATGCTGAGGTATCTGGGCTTCCTTCCTTAGTGGGTCACCCTGAAGCCCTGAACATCTTTAAGCCAGAGAATGTGAAGGATTGGAGAGGATGAAATTGGTTTTTGTGTGTGTGTGTGTGTGTTTGTTTGTTTGTTTTGCCTACATGCCAAATGTGAACTCTCTTGTTCTTATATCTTCTCTATTTTTTCTTTCAGTAAATATTTCTGGAAATTACATTTATAGAAATTATTTCTAAATGATTGAGCTAGAAATAATTTCTTGAGAGTCTTATAACATATTGTTTCTGAATAAATCTGTGATTTTCTAAATATTAACCTTGCAGAATAGATGATGGTCATTTTACTAGGGTTGGAACACCTGGGCTCTTAACCCAGCTCTGCTCATAACTCAATGGCCTTGGAACTACATTTTACTTTTGCTGGGCCTAGTTTCCTCATATGTAAAAATAAGAGTTTAACACTACACAAAATCTGGTTTCCCTAAAGGGCCTCACACTGCACTAGTGTCAGCAACATCTGTGGCACAGTGTGCCACCTGTTGCGTGGGACACCGTTGCATTTATCTCAAGAGGAAATCTTAGCAGAAGCCAAAAATTTTTCTATGAAGACAGTGTCTGTAACTGCACCAGAGATTTCTGGTATGTAAAGAGAGTTAAAGATTAAAAAAAAAAAAAGCTATCTTGAAGGAAAAAAAAAAAGAGGTTAAATAACCTCCCCAGGACTGGCTGAACTAATTTACATGTGGCCAAAGCACTGTGCACTTCCATCTCCATTTCTCAAGCTGTGAAGATAAGTAAGTTATTCCCTATGGCTTTGGGTGGATGCCCAATATCTCTCAGTGGTACTTTAATGAAACATTTGTTTGTAGAATCCCCAGCATCTCTCTGCAACTTCTTATCGTTTGAGTGCCCAAATTACTATGACATAGCAAATTAGTTGTAAACTGGTTCCCCCATCCATGATTGGTCAAAGGACAAGCTTTTTTATATGAACCTTCTTTTTCTTTTTCTTTTTTTAATGAACCCCGCACACTGTAATTATATCTCATATCATTCTTGGAAAATGAATCATAATCACAACAGGGTTAGTAAAATGCTCTGGTGATTTGCTGTGCCTTCAGCTTTGGTTAATGCTTCCGTTAGACTGCAATCATTGAGACCTTGCTGATGCAAACTGTTTTCAGGGCTGTTGCGACTCACTGGCGTTGCTAAGCAACCTGCTAGGGTAGCCACCAGCACCAACTTCAGCTCACTGAACCTCTGTAGACAAAGAGCAGGGTAAGGACCAGAGCTTCCTGATTTGATCATCGTTACAGTGACTGATAGAGGAGGGGACAGAGCCTGTGCTAAGTGGCAGGACCTGTGCGGGATACTTTGTTGTACAAATATCCATTTTAATCCTTGTAGTAATTCAATAGGTTTAACAGCAATATCTCAGTTCTAGAGATGAGAAATCATTGCCAAAATGGGTGAAGTAACTTGCTGAAGGTCATGCAGAAAATAAGGCTTGAAGCCAATATCCTAATCCAGAAACCCAGTGCCTATGCATTCATTATCCAACAGAACAGGCACGGGTGGCCCAGGTTGTAGCCCAGACAGGAGGGTTCAAGAGCAATGGCATAGTTTCAAAAAGTAACTGAAACTTCTAAAGAGTTTCATGGGTCCATGGTAGATGATTAGTTTGAAAATAGACATCAGTAAATATAATGGCTCTGTCATTAAAAAGAAAAATAGCATATTAAAATAAAATTAAAGACTTAATAAGAGGTGATTAGGAAATGAAGTTACAATGTATGTCTAAGCATCTGATGCTGTTAAAATCTCTCCCCATCCTGGATCAGATTATGTAATAATTATTCTTCAAGATAACATTTGATGAGTATTTACTATGGTCTGGGCACCATTTGAGGTTTTTTACATATTAACTCATTGGCTCCCCCAATAATCCTATGGGGTACATGCAATTTATAGATAGGGAAATCAATACACAAAGGGATGAAGTAACTTGCCTGAGCTTCTGTAGCTGGGAAATCTACTTTGGTTGTACCCAGGTAGTGTGGTGGCACTGGAGCTGATGCTCTTAGCTGCCATGTGCACTGTTTCCACGAGAGAAAACAGCCAGCCCCATGTGCATCTGTTGATAAGATAAGGGGTTGAATTCAGACTCCAGTGCTGTTTTGTACAATTATGGTCTTTCTGTTTAAAATTTTTTGAAATACCATCCCAATAATTGCCACAGGCATGAGATCACATGGCCTCTCGTTTTATATCCCCTACAGATATGTCCTTATACCTGAACCAACAGTGGGCACCACCACAGCCGGGCCATTCTCCAGGGCCTTCTCTTTTTCACATCTATTACTGGCTGTCCCCAAAGGCATTCCTTTAGGGTCAGTGCCTCTGAATATGTCCTGTCCCTAAAGTTTTTGCAACTACCTCCCTCCCAGCTCACTTAGCATGGTTTCAAATCCTAACTAGGATTGTTCATTTAGATGTTTGAAGGAAAGTGAGTTTTCATCAGTGTAGGTTGGTGCCTGTGTTCTGGGCTTTCCTACTAGGCTGGGCTTACTATGGCCATGCTAACTCACTGGATAGACTCGCCTGTCTTGTTCTATGTTGAGACTGTCTTTGTCGTTAGTTTTATCCCATAGTCATAGCACATGCCTGCATATTTTAAGTACTCAATATTTGTTCAATGAATTATAACTTTTGTTGGATGAGATTCTTCCTATCCTTCCACTTTCGATGAAATTTCTTTGAACCATTTAATTCCCATGCCCCGAGAATGCCCAAATATTCCAAGATTTCTGTCAACTTCCTTGGTCTTTCAGTATCAGAGTCCTTTTTGTTTTTAGCCCTATTATCACTGATTTACCGTTGCATCTGTGGGACAGAGAACTAATTATGGAAAATGATGCCATCAAGTGTTTTGTAATCCAGTTTGCCTATTTCACTGATTTTGAAGTGCTGCTCATACGGAAGGGGAATCATTTGAACCCAAATGTCTGCCTGCCTATCTCCCCCTGCCCTTTTTCTCTTTCTCCCTCTCCCTATTTTTCTTTCTCCCTCCTCTTTTATCACCTTTATCTGATCTCTCTTTCCTACTCCTCTCATTGGCCCTGCCCTACATAGTCTCCCACCTTCTAAAAGAGAAAAGGACAGTTATAACCCCACCAAACTCCTAGAGATGTAATGGTTCACCCCAAGTACTTATTAAGATTTTCTTTCCAAAAATACAGGTACCTTTCCAAGCATAAATCTGATCCTTTTTAAGCTCCTTACATGGTAAAAATCAGAAGTTATCAAATGACAGTGGATATGCTCTTTGTTTCTCCTGCCTTCTGCTCATCCATTCCAGTTTCTGGTATGCTTGGAAGTGGGCAATTTTGTATTCCCAATGAAGAAACTGCACAGAATAGATAAGAAATTATCATCCACTAACACCTTTGAGTACTTGTTATGTGTCAGGAACTATGATAAGTTCATTTTGTACATATATAAACACACATATACAGAGATACATAGATATAATTGTGTGTACATTACACATACACGCACAAACTTACTTAAACTAGCTTAAAGAGGTTAAGTAACATGTTCAAGGTCACACAACTACAAAGTAGTGAAATCTGAACCTCCAGATTCATCTTACATTAAAGCTCTGAGCACCCCAGCAGAGTGTCACCCCAGAATAGCTTCCTGGAATTCAATCATCAGAAGGAGCCATTTAGCAAAATATTGCTCCCCCTTCCAATCCTCCTATACTCAAAGGAGATGAGAATACAAAATAAGCTTTAAAATACCTCAGAAGTTTCACTGTATAAGAGACAGTTCAGGACAAGTCGCAGAGAGAAGAGAACATAATAGGTTTAGTTGCCTTATGATAATTCTGAAGTAAGCCTGGGCCAGACTCTAGTGAAATCTCCTCTCAAAAGTGGACCAAGGCATTGCACCGCCAACTTGTATCTTTTATTGTTATTATTATTTTAAAGAAAGAAAGAGAATCAATTTTATTTATTATTTTTTTCTTTTTGAACACTTAGTTGTAGATATGATGCCAGAGTTCTAACCTGGGTCTTCACACATGCCAGGCAAGTGCTCTAACCACTGAACAAACACTCCAGCCCCAAATTGTATCGTTTGGACTTCAGATTTTGATGGGAATCTCCCTCTCGCACCACACACTCAAATATCACTCACCAAGTTTGTTTTGCTTTCGTGTTCCTTATACATGTTTACTGGGGTTAACACAGGGGAGAATGGAAGTGTTGGTTAACGATTTTTGTGGTACTTTAGTTTATGTAGTCAGAAAGATTCATGGTCATAACTATCGATTTCTTTTTGTTTCAGAGGTTCACCAGATCGAGATGGAATTGTAAGTATTTAAAGGACCATTTTTAGTGTTTTATACTAAAAATATAGGCTATATTTAAATTTCCTAAAGCCCCATTTATTTTTATTTTCTTCCCCCAACATCCCTTCAACCCTGGGGAAAAAATAATTTTTCTGACCTCTCGCTGTTGTAATTTTCTCTAGTATTTGCATGAGACATAAAGGTAGTCTTGGTCAAATTATACTTCTTTGGTGTTTTCACCTGAACCCCTTCCCAGGAGCGGGCAAGCCAACTAGTCATGGAAATGATGGATCAAAAGCCAGACAGTTCATGCAGGGGCTGCTACCGACTGTTATTTCATTTCCAATTTAATGATGTAAAAGCTCATTTTGTGAGAATGTTTTTCTCCAACAGAAGCCTCAGAGTCATAAAGGAGCTAGGATCCAATAGAACTGAAAAAAGCTTTTCCCCTGGAGTATCTGGGCTGCAGATATATTTTCTAGGTTAAACTAAAAATTAGGGAATGGTCTTAAAACCACTTATGCTGAAATTTACAGCCTGAAAGAGGAAAGTGTGTCCACTGGGTTTAGATTTAATGTAACTCTGACTTCTTGCAAGCCACCAGATTTCTTGCTTTTTAGAGAAGTCTGTGGTTCATGGGCTTGGATTTATCAGAGTTGCATGTATGGGATTCTGCCCCAGCTTCTAAAATGATTTCCTTCAAAACTAAATCAGACGCCTATTCAGAAGGTTCAAAAGAACAGCTGTTACTGAAAAAAGAATAAAGAAAAAAAATGGACTCACATTAGGCTCACTGGGCAGCAGTGGGAACTAAAATAAACCTGGTGGTTAAAAACTTAATTTTTTGAAAAATCACTCTTTATGATGGTATACTTATATTGGGGTACTAATTGCAGTTATAGCAGGAGTTTTTCTCCCACACTTGAATCGAGGTTTTTAGCTTTGGGGTGACTTTTGTGTTCATGTGGTTCTCACTATGAAATGTTAAGAAAAATAGACAGAAATTGATCAGACATTGGGTAACACTATAATCAAGGCTCTATTCAGCAGGGGAAAAAAAAGACCCAGAAGACTCAGCTTCTCCTCACCTCTTGCTTCTGGCTCAGAGCCCTCTCGTTAACTCTGTCTCAGGTACTCTCTGCTTCTGTGTCTTCTCTTTGCTTCTGGCTTGGTCTCCTCCCTGGGTCCTCTTGTCCCTGCCATTCCCACCTCTGCAAGGCTCTGTTAGCTACTCTGCTTTCTATCCTTGCAGCTCCCTGACCAGATTGCTTAATTTCTTGCTCCTCTCGCTCTGCCATTCTCAGTCATGTCCTTTGTTTTTCTTTCTCCAAAACCCTGCTCATTGTCTGTTAGGCCCCATTGCTACTTCACTATCCTCTACTCTTCTGGGGACTGTCAATGTAAATCTCTGGTAGAACCTGCGCCATGGAACCTGGTGCAACAACAGCTGGCCCAGAGCAGGTGACCGCGAATGCATGCTGTGTAATGAATCTAGTGATCATTCTGAGGACCCATCCTCCAGAGGTCAGGGCTTCATGCCCAGTTCCCTGAGCCCTCCTTACCTGCATCATTGCAAATTCTATAAAGTTATTCAATAGAAATCATGTCCTCTTGGTTAGTTAGAAATGGCACAAATATCACTGGTGACAGGTCATTGGTCACTCTTACTTCGTAAGAAAGAGGAATTATTTATTTCAGTTTCGCAGGAAATAACACAGACCTGTTCTGAACAAGACTACATTCAAAAGAAGCTCGTCTTCTCAGAACCAGGGTGCACAAAGTCATGGGAAACCGGAAGTTATTCGTGTGCTGCGACTTTCACCTTTTGAAAATGTTCAAGCTTCCCCCCAAAATTTGGCCACCAAAATTCAAAAACCAGCACTGTCTGGCTGGGTTCAAGGTTCTGTTTTATCAAGTCCGTAAACATCTCAACCTGATTTTCTTTCAACTCACCCGATTCCTTATCTGCGAACTCAGTCCACTTGTGTATGGCTGTGACAGCTTCTCAATGTTGTCTTTTGAATGTCTGAAGTTGAAGCTTATAGTTTTACTAATGTGGTTCCATAAAATAATAGGTGCTGTATACCCAGCTAATGCTTATAAATTAGTTGGTAAACACAGGGTCTTCACAAAAGCTTGCATGTAGTAATTCCCTCTTAATTTCAGTTTTTCTAACTCCACAGAAGCCCATCGCTGATGGGAATGCTTTTAATCTGTAGAGGTTCTTGGCAGGGCCAAGTGTGTGAAGGTAGACTTGCCTTGCTGCCCACCGGCTGAGTGTGCCCGTCCCTGGCAGAGTTGTCTGTCATGGTGGTGAGAGTTCAGGCAGCTGAGTGTGATAAGACCTTTGCTTGAGATACACTAACTTTTTACTGAGCAGATCTGATTTGTCTCCACAAATAAACTAGTGTACCATGGTCACGGCCCTTGCTGTGGGATCTTTTCTGCTCATCTCTATCAGGCGTGCAGGAAAGGGCACAGATTTGGAACTGGCAGCCGTGTGTGCTGTATGTACTGGTGACCCCCGAGAATGTTTTGACCAGGTGGAAACACAGCAGAGCTAAACTTTGCCTTTTCATTCTTAGAAATACAACCGTTTTTCTTCAGTCTTTCCTTGTATGTCTTGGTGTCTGTTCTCCACTTGTGAATTAAGTCTGAATGAGGAATAGATCCACATGGCCCCTAGTGCTTGGGACACATCTTCTCCCTTACCTCTTCCCTGGCCCAGCCAAACCCGCCTGCTGAATAGAGCCTCGTTATGGGCCCCAAAGTCCACTCTTCACTGAAGGAACCCTGCCAAGATTGGTAGGCCGTACAATTTGGCCTAGAAATTGTTTCTCCAATGGTATGTTTGCTGATGCCATGTGATTCTTTATGTGTCTTGAAGAACAAACAGATCCTTTAACAACTTTTTTCTACATGAAAACAATCAATTCCAGCAGCCCAGCCCACATGAACCACCCTACAATAACAAAGCAGAGTGTGCGCGTGAAGGAGGAAAAAAAGTTTCGGTAAGGAAACAGATTTTAGTTTAAAATTTCCAAGGGGTTGTAGAAACAGTGAGTAAAATCCCAATTTGAATTCTGGAAAATACAGTAACTTTTATTTATTCCACTTAAGAGGACTCTCTCTTAGGCATTTCCAAATGACATCTTGAATATCTGGGGTCAGTTTTTAAATCAACCATATTGACTTTATGTATTAACATCTGAATATTCATTTAAGGAATGATCGGGTATAATAGACTCATGTTTCCTTTGTCTTAGACAAAGGACAGGGATTCAAATTTTAAAAAGAATCTGGTATCTATAAAGAAGGCTTTTACTATAATATAAACATCACCATGCAAATTGAGTAATATCATTTGTTAGGATAAGTACTATCTCAATTTGCCAGTACTTTGCCCTGTGGAGGATCAGTATTCCTTTTCTTTTGGTTTTTTTAAAAGAGAGAAGGACAGTGAGAGAGAAAGAGAGAGAGAGAGACAGAATCAATTTTATTTAGTTTTTCACATGGCTTTCGTTGCTCTGACACTTAGTTGTATATATGGGTGCTGGGGTTTGAACCCGTGTACTCACACATGCCAGGAAAGTGCCATAACCGCCAAGCCACCACTCCAGCCCCAAGGACCAGTATTCTTGACCAAAGGATGTAGAGTCAGGGAGGCTGATCCTAGGCCAGGCTACGCAATAACTATAGTGATATTGTCAAATACGGTAGCTACACGTGGCTACTTAGCTAAAATCCAGCCCCTCAGTCACACTTACACATTTTAAGTATTCCATAATCTCTCATGTCTAGTAGCTGCCATATTGGACAGCAAATAGATATGACATTTACATCTGCACAGAGTTCTATAGGTCAATGCTGTCCCACAGGATCATTTACAAAGTGATCTAAGTCTACCTTGGATGGGAAAAGATAATATTTAGGTAGCACATGATGTGCCTTTAATACTTCTCACCCAAGAGTCACTATGTAGCCATGAACTGACCTCAGAAAAGAGGGGCATTCACAATGGAAATTGAGAAATTTGATGAATGTATAATTGAATATAATTGTTACTATGTTTATTGACTTTGCCCATCATATTATCTGAGAATAGATAATAAGCTTAATCACAGTAAAATGCCTATTAAAACAAGATTAGCATCCTTGTGAACCTCAATTATCTTTAAATAGCA
>PVKS010028993.1:0-25806 GCA_004027875.1 Aplodontia rufa
ACCTGGCTTTTAAGGATATTTTTATGTATAACTAGTGTTTTGTTTTCACTGACAGTCATGGAAAAGAATTCAGTAACTGACTATACGTACAGTTTGGTATTATTGTCTTGATTCAAGCCCCAGTACCAGTAGTTTTAACCCCCATGGCCTATGTAAAAGAAATCATGTGGTGTTTGAGTGCTGTTAGGGAAGTAAAACTTTGAACTTTGTGGACTGCCAGAAAGGGTCTTAAGAACTGTGTATCATATTTTAAAAACTGCTGTATTTTAAAAATGTATATAGCACATTATAGGGAATTGAAAAAGTAACACAAGGGAAAAGAAAGTGAAATAATACTGTCATTTGTAGGTAGTTCCTTCTAGTCTCTTACAGAGTAGCCTTTTCATGATGTTATACAGTTCTATGTTACTTTATAATTCTGGAGAATGACAGGCTAATCTAGTCTTTTTCTGTGGTTGAACCATTGTGTGTTTCAAAGGAACAGAGTATCAGTGTTGGTTTATAGATTTTAGTAAGTTTGCCAAGTCCTGTGGTAGCTGCTTATGTTGCCGTATTGAAGGGTTCGGTAGCAAAAAAGTCCCAGGGGTAGATTAGAAATGTTTTCTTGTGGGTTTGGGAAAGAGAGATGAGGGGATCATAATTTGTAATCTGAAATTTCGTTATCTAAAATGTAGAATTTTTGTCACATGGAAAAAATATTTACCTTTTTATTTCATCAAAAGTTTTTTATTCCTCCTCTACTTCAAGAGACTCCATTTACATGTATATTTGGCTTCTTGATTTCCCACTGGCCACTGCTACTGTGTTCGTTTTTTCCCAGTGTTTTATTTTGTGTAGTTTTTATTACTCTTCGTAATTGTTAATTCTGCAATATTTAATTTGCTGGTGGTTCTTTTCATTGATATTTTCATCTTTTACAAGTTGGATTTTGATCTTTTTGTATCTTCCATGTACTTAACATCTGCAAATATTTCTCTGCTTTTGTGTACAAGGAATATAGTTAGAATGAATTTTTTTTTAAAGAGAGAAGGACAGTGAGAGAGAGAGAGAGAATATCAATTTTTATTGAGTTTTTCACATGGCTTTCATTGCTCTGACACTTAGTTGTGTGCGTGGGTGCTGGGATTTGAACCCGTGTACTCGTGCATGCCGGACAAGCACTGTAACTGCCAAGCCACCGCTCCAGACCCTAGGATAACTTTTGATCTCTTTCTCCACTAATTCTGTCATCCGTGTCATTCATGGATTTAATTCTATTGATTTTTTTTATCCTAAGAGTTATATTTTCCTGCTTCATTGTATGCTTGGTAATTTTTTTTTATTGGATTCCAGTGTTAATTTTGCCTTGTTGGGTTGTAGATGCTTTATTTTTTTTCTTTCATAACCAAGATTTTATTGATTGTATTGAGGTCAGTACATAGATATTTTGCAATTCGTAATGCATGTACTGAAAATCTAAAATCCTTACATTATAATTCTTTTTCAGTTTTCCCAGTTACTTTCCAGCTTCAGATTTGGAGGCAAATTTTCTGTGAGAGGTTATCAGGTAGCTGGATGTAGTAGCACATGCCTGTAATTCTAATGTCTCAGGATTATAAGTTCAAAACCAGCCTCAGCAACTTAGCGAGAGACCCTGTCTTAAAATAAAAAGGCTGAGGATATGGTTCAGTGGTTAAGTACCTCTGGGTTCAACCCCTGGTACAAAACAAAACAAAACAACAACAACAAAAAAAAAAACAGAAAAACTGGACTTCACAAAGATTGTACAGAATACAATTCTGCCAGGGCAACAGTCCAGAAGTGGTCTTTAGGAAGCAGTTCTACTAAAAAATAACACAGGAATAGAAGTAATTTAAAATATTCAAGTCAGGGGCTAGAGCAGTGGCTCAGCAGTTACTGCAAGGACTCGGATTCAAACCCCAGCACCACGCACACAACTTAAGTGTCAGAGAAACAAAGGCCAGATGAAAAAATAAATAAAATTGATTGTCTCTCTCTCTCTCCCTCCTCCACCCTTTCTCTCCCTTTAAATGAAATATATTCAAGACATTAAATGCAGGACTGTGACTAACCTGCCTTTTAATATGCTTTGCAATGAAGGATATAAAATTAACTCCCCATCTGTGGAATGTTAAGCTGACACCCAGGACAGTTCAAGCCTCTTATAATGCATATCCCACTACTTTCTGGTTGTATCCCAAAATAAACAGCCACCAAATTATTTCTCTTCTAAAAACAATCATTTGTACTTAAAAAATGGCATGAGGTGAGGTAGGATTCCCTCCTTTTTAAAAATGTTTCTAGAACTACTAAAAGACTTGGATTTATAATTGATAAAAATAGTCCTTGGGGTTGTACAAGAAGGAAGATAGGGACCACTGATATATGATTAATCGGATTTGGCTTCTTTGTATTCTGCTTCATCAGAGGCTGGAGTCTCCTTATTTTGTTTCTCAGTTTTCTGCAGGTAAATCTTGAGTTTCTTGGTTTGCCACTTCAGCCTGTTTTCCCTTTGCTCCGCTTTTCCCTTTTGTTTGCACTTTTTTGTCCAAAGTGTTAACCCTTTCTCTCTTCCTTCTTGGTCTTTGGGTCCACTTTTGCAGGAGCAAGTTTATCCAGAAACCTCAAAGATGTCCTCTTGGTCTCCGCCTTTGCCACCCCTTGGGCGGAGCTACCTTCCTCTTGGTCATCTTGGCAGCACATGGTGGGGAGGGGGTCTTTGGTGCCCAGGAGCCTTCTGAAGCTGTGCCACCTGGCCACTGCTGCTACTTTTGTATTCTTACAAACATTTTTTTTTTTTTTAAGAAAGAGGGACAGTGAGAGAGAGAGAGAGAGAGAGAAGCAATTTTAATTCAATTTTTCATGTGACTTAGGTTCCTCAGACACTTAGCTGCGTAATTCAGTTTTTCATGTGATTTAGTTTCCTCAGACACTTGGCTGCGTACATGGTGCTGGGGTTTGAACTCGAGCAAGTGAGGCAAGCACCATAACTGTTGAGCCACCCTCCGCCCCAGCCCCACTTACAAGCATTCTAGAGATGTGTTCTGGGACAGAGCTATGTTACTTAAAATACTTTGATCCTTTTAAATAAACCTTGTTAAGGCAGGACCAGAATAGCCTTTAATCTGGGACAAAATTTCCCCAATGCCCACTAAACTACAAGATTTTCCCCTTTTATGTTCCTGTGCCAGAACTGGGGGTTATTAAAATTCCTTTTGGATGGTGTTTTTCTTCTCCAGTATTTCTCTGTGCTAATCAATGCCCCCTTGACAACTTAGAAGGTCCCCTCTTTAGAACTCCAATGGCGGCTCTTTGCATACAGTTCTCTCCTGTTACTCGGTACTGTAAATGCCATCTGCCTTAACTTCCCCAGATTTGCAGTTCTATCTCCTCCACCCAGGTTGCCGTGGTTCCCATCTCAGTTCTAAGACCTGGAAACTCTTTGGGCAGTAAGGTTAGGCCAGTCATAGGGTTCACCTCACTTATTTTCCCGTATCAGGACTCACTTTCTCTGCTATCTGATGTCCAGTGTCTAAAAACCATCTTTTCATGTATTTTGTCCAATATTTTTAGTTCTTTCAGGCAGGGTGAATCCATTCCCTATAGGTTCATCTTGGATGAAAGCAGGAATCCAGTCTAAAATTTTAATTTAGGGAAATTTCTAAATTCAGATGAACTGAATATTTATTGTATGCTTGCTGTGTGCATATGTTCAAACCTCAATCTAGCCAGGTGTGGCAGTGCATGCGATTCTAGCTCTTCACTCTCTAAATATACTGGTTGAATACTTTCTGTGAGACACTCACTGCTTATTCATTGTTAAGCAAAATGACATGGCCTTTGCCTGTATATGAGGACAATATTTTTTTTTTTTTAAGGGAGAGGTGAGAGAGAGAATTAATTTTTTTTTAAATTTATTTTCTCATTATGTGGTGCTAGGGTTTGAACCCAGGTTCTTGTGCATGCCAGGTAAAGTCTACTGCTGAGCAACCGCTCCAGCCCTAAGGACAGTATTTTTAACTTTATAGATGTGGAAGTTGAGACTCCAGAGAAATAGAATGTTACCCATATCTGTAGCTAGTTAAGTGCCACAGCCTTTTGTTTTTAAAGCTAGTCTCCAAAATGTATATTACCAATTCTGTTAACTTTGTTTGAATCTCAAGGACTGTATTTCATTCCGTTATCTAAATGATCCTTGGGAGGCCACACTTCAAACGTTACATCAAATATTAAACCATAATGTGAGAGAAATTAAAACATGTTTCTTTTCTTAGAGAAAGAGAGGATCAACTGTATTTACTTTTTAAATCTGGCCTTCATTTCTGCAATACTTCGTTGTATACGTGGTGCTGGGGTTTGAACCCAGGTCCTTGTGCATGTCGGGCAAGTGCTCCAACCCCTTAGCCATTGCTCCAGGCCCTTAAAACATGTTTTAATAGACATGTGTTTTGGATGTAAAAGTATTCAGTAGTGTGATTTACCACAGGATCATGTATTTACATAACAAGAAAGTTCTACTCAAAATATTTTTGATTAAGATATAGGCCTGGGGGGGTTGGGGATTTAGCTCAGTGGCAGAGCCCTTGCCTAGTACGCGCAAGGCCCGGGTTCGGACCTCAGCCTTGAAAAAAAAAAGAAAAAAAAAAGACCTAGGCTTGATTATGCAGATTAAAAGATGGAACGTGAAGACACTGTCCTGTACCTACTTTCGAAGAATCAGTGATAACTTTTATAAAATCAGAGCGTTATAGAGAAATAGGCAGTAAATGTGCAAAAGTTTTTCTTAATCACTTTGTTCCAATAGTGCCAACCAAGACTTGGTCTAAAACCGTAATACTTGTGAGGTCTACAACTGCATTTAAATGAGGACATCTTAAAGAACAAGCTCCAAAGCTAGATACAAGAATATCTTTCTTGCCAGCCAGTGGTATACAAAGCCAGCAAATGGCTGCTACTAGTGTGAACTTCAGTCCTGGCAACTAATTTTTTTATTTTGATTTGCTGTGTATCAGACTTGAAATTTCTTCAGCAAGCTTAAATTCAGTGTATTAAAATTGTTAAATTGATAAAAAGCTTTCCTTAGCATTTTTCTTTCCTCTCTTCAAACTCTTCCCCTACTCCTTTTACATACAAAACACTCCTCCAGCTTAATGTCTAATAAAATCTATGTAGATGGTTGAAATACTTGTTGATGTATTTAGATTTAATGTTTCTTAACTAGTGTCATTCTTATTTTTATGATGTTTTTCTCCAATTAGTAAAGTATTTTCTCTGTAAAATTGGGCTAGATCATAATGATCCCTTTTTTCCTGTTCTACTCTAACTTCAGTGGGAATGATTAAAAAGCCACTTGGGAAAGAAATCTTCTCTGTAGTTTTTTGTTAATAGTAATCTAAGTTCTCTTGACATGAACCTTGGTGCATTTTTTTTTAATATTTCCTTTTTTTAAAGAGAGAGAGAATGAGAGAGAAAGAGAGAATCAAGTTTATTTAGTTTTTCTTCTGGCCTTTGTTTCTCTGACACTTAGTTGTGAATGTGGTGCTCGGATTTGAACCTGGATCCTTGTGCATCCAGGCAAGCACTCCAACCACTGAGCCACCACTACAGCCCCTCTCCATCTCTCTTTAAAAAAAAAAAAAATCAAGCATGACAGTACACGACTGTGATCCCAGCTAATTAGGAGTCTGAGGCAGAAGGATTGCAAGTTCAAGGCTAATCTCGGCAGCTTAGCAAGATCTTGTCTCAAAATAAAACAAATAGTAAGGGTTAGGGATGTAGCCCATTGTAAGAGTGCCCCTGGGTCCAAAACCAAAACCACCTGTACTTCTAGGACTGTTTTATTATAGTAGATGTTAATAATAAGTTAGTTATTTTGGTTTTTTTATTTTTTAAAAAAAATTTTTTAAAGAGAGAGGGATAGTGAGAGAGAGAAAGAGAATCAATTTTATTTAGTTTTTCATGTGGTCTTTCTTGCTCTGAGACTTCGTTGTGTACGTGTTGCTGGAGTTTGAACTTGCATACTCGCGCATGCCATGCAAGTGCCCCAACCGCCGGGCCAGCGCTCCAGCCCTATTTTGGTTTTTTTATTTATTTATTTTTTTAAAGAAAGAGGGACAGTAAGAGAGACAGAGAAAGAGAGAAACAACTTTATTTAGTTTTTTGCATGGCCTTAGTTGCTCCAACACTCAGTTGTGTACGTGGTGCTGGGGTTTGAACCCGGGTCCTCGTGCTTGCCAGGCAAGCGCTGAAACCACTGAACCACCGCTCCAGCCCTATTTTGGTTTTTTTAAAGAGAGAATCATTCTTATTTTTTTTTCATCTGACCTTCATTTTTCTGACATTTAGTTATGTCCATGGTGCTGGGATTTGAACCCAGGTCCTTATGCATGCCAGGCAAGCACTTTAATTGCTGAGTCACCACTCCATCCCAATAGTTTATTTATTTATTTTTAATTTCAGTTTTTATTCAGTACTGAGGATCAAACCCAGGACCCGTACATGCATGCTAGGCAAGAACTCTACACTGAGCTATACCATCAGCTCCAATAAGTTTTTCTTTTTCTTTTTCATTGCTGAGTATTGAACCCATGACCTTGCACATGCTAGGCAAGTGCTCTGCCATTGAGCTTTTACATTCCCAGCCCCCTCTAACAAGTTAATATTTAGAAAGCCCTTAAAATAATTCTTGGTATACAGAAAGCAGGACATAGATATTTGATTAAAAGAAAATTAGAGGGGTTGGAGCAGTGGCTCATGCTTGTCATGCGTCAGGACCTGGGTTTAAACCCAAGCACCACATGCACAATTAAAAGTTGGAGAAATAAAGGCCAAATGAAAGAATAAGTAAAATTGTTTCTCTTTCTTTATCTCTCTCACTCTCTTTTAAAAAAAAACATGAAAAGGAGAAGAATGTTAAAAAAAAGAATTATGAACACTGAATTTATGCTTAAAATGATTGAAGTGGTAAATTTTGGTATATATATTTAATTAGTTTTTTTTTAATGTCATAATTTGCTTTTTCCCTCCTTTTTTTTTGCATTATTGGGGATTGAACCCAGTGCTTCATGCATGTTAGGTAAATGCTGTACCATGGAGCTGCCTGTCCAGCCCCATAATTTACTTTTTATCATATTAAAAGTACTGGGGAAGATGTCCCTCACTGGATGAATGGATCCAAAAGCTCTGGTATTATATACAGTAGAGCTTTACTCAGCTATTAGAAACAAATGATACTGCATCCATTGAAGGTAAATGGATGGCAATGGAAGAAATCATACTGAGCTAAGTTAGCCAAATCCAGAGAGTCAAGGGCCGAATGTTTTCCCTCATTTGTGGTGGCTGGAGCTAAACTCAGACTTGGGGAAAAGGTAGATAAACTCATAGATTAGAACCATAGAACAAAAATGCAATATGTTAATATTTATGAGATACAGTTTCAAGGTACTACATAAGAGATTTGAACAAACTATACTGCATGGCTTTACAAAAAGGTAAATGCTTAATCCTGTTGTCAAATATGTAGAATAACAAGGAGTGATAGGAAGGAGAAGGGGAAATGTTAGAACTGAGATAAAGCAAGGTACATTCCAAGCATTTATAAGTATGTCACTGTATATACTACAGTCATGTATATAAAAAATGTTCTTTGTTAGGTATAAGAATTTTGACACTGTATTTGGGTTTTTTAGGAAAAACATAGGACCCAGAAGAGAGGCAAGGGATGGGGGCGGGTGGAGGAAGGAGGTAGAGAGAGGGGAGTGTGTGTAGGGGCGGGTATTGACCAGATTGTATTGCAGTGTTGTGTGCATCTAGGAATATGTGGCAACAGATCCCATCATTATGTACAACTATAATGCACTAATAAAAAATAAATTTAAAAAAATACTGGGGATTAAACCTAGGGCCTTGGGGGCATGTTAGGCAAGTGCTGTACAACTAAGCTACCTCACTAGCTCTTTTTTCCCCCTCTTAAGGTAGATTCTGTCTAAGTTGTTCAGGCTAGTCTTGAACTTGCAGTCCTCCTGCCTAAGTCTCCCAAGTAGCTGGGATTACATATGTGTGCTCTAAAAAGTCATAATCTAAAGGCTATGAAATTTCCTTTATATAAGTACCTGTTCTGCAAGTGTTTTTGAGAACTTGTTCTCAGTGGGCTCTTCTTAGTAGGCTCCAAGTGAGCACCAGTGCATCTTTTTTTTTTTTTTTTTTAAGAGACAGAGGGACAGGGAGAGAGAATCAGTTTTATTTAGTTTTTCATGTGGTTTTTGTTGCTCTGACACTTACTTGTGTACACGGGTTTGAACCTGTGTCCTCATGAACCATAACCACTGAACCATTACTCCAGCCCCTCAAGTGCATCATTTATACTGCAATTCAGGGGCAGAAGGATGAGCAGGTCTACAATCCCCTCTTCTTTTATTAGCCTGTGGAGAAAAGTGCTTGGACGGGGGCACAGCTGGATGTAGCATGAGACACTTTTGGGTAAAAATTGTGAGTTTGGGTGCCAGAGTCTGTGTGAGGCCCTTGGGAAGATGTTCAGGAGACAGTCCTCTTGCCAGAGGTAGAGAAGAGTCCCAGGTCCAAATTAACTTGCCAAGCAACCCAGAAAGAATAAGAAGACCAGTTGGTCAAATTAGGGAATCCAGATGAGATGATGCTGGGTTGCTCTGGGGTGATAACTGGGCTAAGGTGGAAACAGAGTTATTGGTACAATAAGATAGCATATTTTTCCTCCCTTTATTCTGTTATTGCAGTGAATTATGTTAATAGCTTTATAAAGTTAAACTATCCTTGGAGGATAGGGGGTATAACTCAACAGGGCAGTTGCCTAGCATGTGTGAGGCCCTGGATTCAGTCCCCAGCCCTACCAAAAAAAAAAAACAAAAATAAACAAAACAAAACAAAAACTGTCCTTGGATAAATCCTAATTTGAAGTTATGTAATATGTGTATTTTGTGATTAGTAATCATCCATAGTTTTTTATCTAAATTGGTAAGTGAAGATAATTTTTCATGTTTTATCAGATTACAGAAATAAAATTAGTTATTGCTATATTTGTGAACAGTTTATAAATGATAAAATTACCTTTTGCAGGGAATATTTAATAAATTATTTGGTAATCCTGTTACTGTCTAATGTTTGTGCTTGCATACCTATTTATTTATGAGTATGTCTATATGAGGAGTGGGGAGTGGGTTTTGGTAACAATTCTGTTTAATGGTTACAGGTTTATTCTGAGTTTAAAATTTTTTCATTTATTTGTTTATAGCCAGGGATCACCCTATGTTGGTCAGATTGATCTCAATCTCCTAGGGTCAAGGGATCTTTCCGCCTCAACCTCCCAAGTAGCTGGGGCAACAGATGTACATCACTACACCTGGTAATTCAGAGTTTTTAACTATTTTCCATTTATATATCTAAGAGTAGTCGCTGAGTGTGGTGATACGTTCCTATAATCTTGGCTAAGAGCCTGAGGCATGAAAATTGGAAGTTTTAGGCCAGCCTGGGGAACTAAGTGAGACCTTGTCTCAAAATATAAAATAAATAAATAAAAAAAAAAATTTAAAAAAAGGGCTGGGGGATGTATCTTAGTGGCAGAGCTTCCCTGGGTTCAATCTCCAGTAGTGTAAAAAACAGAACAGTGCTTATCATATAATAGGCACTCAGTTTGTGGAAAGAATATAATGAAAGTTATTAGAATGGGGTTCATTGTATTTTGTTATTAAAATATCATCTATAGGGGCTGGAGTGGTGGCTCAGTGGTCATGGCCCTTGCCTGGCATGCCGGAGGACCCGAGTTCAAACCCCAGCACCACATACACAGCCAAGTCTTGGAGCAACGAAAGCCACATGAAAAACTAAATAAAATTGATTTTCTCTTTCTTTCTCTCTCTCACTGTTCTCTAAAAAACAAACAAAAAACACCATCTATACTTTTAGTTGTGTCATTTTAAATGATTATGCTTTCTGAAGATCTTTACTCTTTTCATGATTTAAGTTGGCATTCTTACGTGGCTTTTTTTCTGTATTCTGCCCAAGATACATATATATATGTGATTTATATTATTTATTATATTTTCCCTTGTTCATTGAATATACCTGTGCCCCACAGACAGTATGACGATTTTGTTTTTGTTTACTTCACTGAATTTAGTGAACATAGTAAATACTGTTTGCTTTTGCATGGTGGCTCTAATATGCAAGTTCCATATAAATTTTCTTGGTGACAATAAATACATGAAAAGATGTTCAACATCTCTAGCAATGAGGGAAATGCAAATCAAAACTACATTAAGATTTCATCTCAGGCTAGGAGCAATGATGCATGCGTGCAATCCATTTGACTCAGTAGGCTGAAGCAGGAGGTTCACAAGTTAAAAGCCAGCCTCAGCAACTTAGTGAGACCCAGTCTCAATAAAATATAAAAAAGGGCTGGGGATGTGGCCCAATTACCCCAATTATCCCTAGTACCATCAAAAAAATAAAAAAGATTTCATCTCAGCTGGAGAGGTGGCTCAGTGGTAGAGCACTTGACTGGTGTATGGAAGGTTCTAGGTTCAATCCCCAGCACCACATAAACAATTTTTTTTCACACATAAATAAATAAAGGAAGAAAAGATTTCATCTCACTCCAGTCAGAATGGCAAAGATCAAGAATACGAACAACAATAAATTCTGGTGAGGTTGTAGGGAGAAAGGAACGCTTGTACATTGTTGGTGGGACAGCAGACTAGTACAACTTCTCTGGCAAACAGTATGGAGATTCTCAAAAAATTAGGGATGGAACCACCATATGACCCAGCTATCCCACTCCCGGGTATTTTCCCAGAAGATCTAAAATTGGCATACTATAGCAACATAGCCACATTAGTATTTATAGCAGCACAGCTCACAAATAGCTAAACTACAGAATCAACCCAGGTGCCCATCACTGGATGAAATTCATAGAGTTTTACTCAGTTATTAAAAAGAATGAAATTATGACATTTGCTGGTAAATGGATAGAAATGGAGAATATCATGCTACGTGAAATTAGCTAAACTCAAACTCAGAAGTTGAAGGTTTTTCTCATATGTGGAAGGTAAGCAAAATGAAAGAGTAGGGAAGGATAAGATTACATAAAGAGGGGGCTCAGAGGTTGGAACACTTGCTTGGCATGCGTGAGGACCCAGGTTCAAACCCTAACACCACCTGCACAACTAAGTTGGAGAAACAAAGGCCAGAAGAAAAAGTTGATTCCCTTTTCCCTCTCTCTTCTTCTCTCTTTAAAAAAAACAGATGAGCTAAATAAAGGAAGTCTAGTAAAGTAGAGGAAAGAGAAGGGGAGGGGATAGAAGAGCAGGAGAGAAAAAAGGAAGAATTAAAAAAGTATATTTTGCACCTTTAAGGTACTAAATATTGGGGCTGGAGTGGCGGCTCAGAGTTTGGAGCACTTACCTGGCATGTGCA
Source organism: Aplodontia rufa (assembly GCA_004027875.1). Taxonomy (NCBI): domain Eukaryota; kingdom Metazoa; phylum Chordata; class Mammalia; order Rodentia; family Aplodontiidae; genus Aplodontia; species Aplodontia rufa. The sequence goes on from PVKS010028993.1 coordinate 11,446, forward strand.
AGGACCTGGGTTCAAACTCCAGCAGGACATACACAACTAACAGTGTCAGAGGAACAAAGGCCAGATTAAAAAATAAAATTGATTCTTTCTCTCTCCTTCCCTCTCTCTCTCAAAAAAAAAGAAAAAAAATTCTAAATGTTCCCAGGCAGTCAATAAAAACTGGAAAAGAAAAAAAAGGGAAATCAGTAGAGGGACCAGGGGTCCAGGGGTAGGAGAAGATGAGGGCTAGGGAGGGATAATTTCTCTTATGCAAGGAAATAGCAGACGGACCATTCCATCATTAACAGTGCCAGCAGTCTTATACATGATTCACATATCTGTTTCCCTAATTGTAACCTCTTTCCCAAACTGTGTGCTGATATTTTTCTATTTTTCTTTTTTGTACCAGGGATTGAACCCAGAGGTGCATAACCACTGACCCACATCTCCTGCCCTTTTTATTTATTTATTTTTTTAAAGCGAGAGATAGGGAATCAACGTTATTTTTTCATATGGCCTTTGTTTCTCAGACACTTAGTTGTGTATGTGGTGCTGGGGTTTGAACCCAGGTCCTTGCGCATGCCAGGCAAGTGCTATAACTGCTGAACTACAGCTCCAGCCCCCTTCCCTTTTACATTTTTGAGACAGGGTCTCACTAAGTTACTTAGGGCCTCACTAAATTGCTGAGGCTGGCCTTGAACTTAGTGATTCTCCTGCCTCAGTGTCCTGCGCTTCTGGGGTTACAGGGATGTGCCACCATGCCTGACACCTGCTGTTATTTTTCAAACATCTCACAGTCATCATCACTTCTGGACATAGAGTGTCTCTTCAGTAGCATACCAGCTACCTTTTGGGTAAGACAACAGTCTTAGTGAGTTAGTGTAATGTAGTGGTGATGAGTATGAGTTACTGGAATTCTTGGCTTGAGCTTCTCTTTGCCTAGGTTTTCATAAAATAGGGACAGTTACTGAAATATAGGGTTATAAGTAAAAATTAAATAACATGTAAAGTACTGGTACCTGGTAAGCTCTTAAAAGGGCTTTAGCCTTTAACCATTAGAGTTGTTACCAAAACCCACTCCCCATCCCTCGTACACACTCTCTCATATATAAATGCATGTACAAGCACAAACATTAGCATGCACAAGGCTTTGACTTTGATCTCCAGACCCAAGAAGAAAAAAAAAGTATTGCTAATATCTTTCAGTAGTGTAGGCTCAGAGTTTCAGGTTCATCTCTTTCAATCACATGAATGATTTTGTGTTTTGCATTGTTTCTCAAAGTTGTCATATTACTGCCCTTGACTCTAGTTCAGGTTCCCCTTGCTTTTCTTGGCAGTTATATGCTAATTGATTGCTCTGCTTTTGTATTTTCCCCTCTAATTTATCTTGTACACTGCTTTCATTATGATCTTAAAACAGATCAGTGGTTACTTCCCATTCCAAACCCTTGTAACTCCCCACTGCATTTGTGGTGTCTCTCGTATTGCCTTTGTTTCCATTTTGTATGCTACCATGATTCTACCCATCCAGTCATTTTGCCAGTTTCTGTACTCTGCTACCAGGCTTTTGCTTTGGTCATTTGCTTTGCCTGGAATCTCTTTCCAATATATCTATTTAAATTCCATCCATTCTTTCAAGTCCAAGAAACCTAAATTATGATGAATTATAAACTGTATATGTAGTCCATTGGCATATTATTATATGTTGAAGAAACAGCAGTAGTGAAGATTTCTTTGGCTTTGATCTGCCCCCAAACAGATCCAGACAAGATACAGAAAAATTATGGATTCTTTCCCCACCCTCCCAAATTTTTTTTTTTTTTAAAGAGAGAGGCAGAGAGTGAGAGAGAGAATCAATTTTATATATTTTTTCATCTGGCCTTTGGTTTGCCAACACTTAGTTGTGTTTGTGGTGCTGAGGTTTGAACCCAGGTCTTTGCTCATGCCAGGCCAGCACTCTAACTGCTGAGCCACTGCTCCAGCCCCCTTTCCCAAGTTTTTGAGGATAGCAAAGTTTAGTGTTAATAGCTACTCTATTTGTAAAGCACAAACTTTTGAGAGATATTTTAAGTTAATATCCTTGGATTTTTGGTGTGGTTAGGAAAAAACAAAGCTCAGGAATAATTGTGAACATTTAGCAACTGTTAACTAGCTACATTAATTCATGATCCGGTAGTTGTTTCCTAAGAGTTCAAGAATATGTATGAATGGAAATTTGATGGGCTAAGGATGTAGCCCAGTGGTAAAGTGTTTGCCTAACATATTCAAGGATCTGAGTTCAATTCTTAGTATCCCCTACCCCCAAAAAATGGATATCTAATGTTTATATAGTTAGGAGTTAAATTATTAATGATAACTAGATCGATTCTATATATTTGATTAGTTTTCTTTTTTTTTTTTTAGAGAGAGAGGGACAGTGAGAGAGACAGAGAAAGAGAGAAACAACTTTATTTAGTTTTTCACATGGCCTTAGTTGCTCCAACACTAGTTGTGCTGGGGTTTGAACCCGGGTCCTCATGCTTGCCAGGCAAGCCCCGAAATTGCTGAGCCACTGCTCCAGCCCTTCATTACTTTTTATTGGAGCTATTTCCTACTCTGTATTGTGTTTATGTATTTATTTATTTTTAAAGAGAGAGGGAGAGTGAGAAAGAAAGAATCAGTTTTATTTAGTTTTTCATCTTGTTTTCATTACTCTGACACTTTTAGTCGCGTATGAGTGCTAGAGTTCAAACCTGGGTCCTCACACATGCCAGACAAGCAGAATACCACTGAGCCACCATTCCAGCCCCTGATGTATATTTATTTTTATATTGATGCCATGAGCCTTCTGAAAAGTGCTTAGTGGTACTTGTCATTTGTTTGAAAGTATGTGTGTGTGCCTCTTGAAGGAACTATTTTAGAGAAGTAGAAGCCAGTAGTAGTCTGGGTTAATATGCTTTTTGCTGTGGACAAATTCACCAGTGTAAATTAACATTACTTATTATAGTTGTCTTTCAGAACTTGAGTTAAGTAAATAAGTAAATTTAAAAGTTAATTTGAAATATTGAGAAGTCTGATATTCTTGAACTCTTAGGAAACAACTACCGGATCATGAATTAATGTAGCTAGTTAACAGTTGCTAAATGTTCACAATTATTCTTGAGCTTTGTTTTTTCCTAACCACACCAAAAATCCAAGGATATTAACTTAAAATATCTCTCAAAAGTGTGTGCTTTACATTTTAAAATGTGTAAGTGATTTTTGTTTTGTTTTTAGAGAGAGAGAGAGAGAAAGAGAGAGAGGGAGAGAAAATCAATTTTATTTAGTTTTTCATGTGGCTTTCAGTGCTCCGACATTTCGTTGTGTGTGTGGTACTGGGGTTCTTACCTGTGTTGTCACTCATGCCAGCAAGCGCCATAATCACTGAGCCACCACTGCAGCCCAAGTGATCTGTTTTAAATGAACTGGAAGAATGTTTCTATGAAAAAGTAAATCTTTCCCAGCAGAGAAGCATGGCAAACGTTAATCAAGTGGTTGATGTCATCTTTAGTGATGACATGGAGATGTTGTGATACGCTGTGATGAAGTGCACTTCACCTCTGTGGGGTTTTTCCCCAGAAACTCATAACCCAGCCAAAATATGAGAAAAATATGTCAGACACATTGAGAGACATTTTACAAAATACCGAACCAGTCTTCCACAAAATGCTTTTTAGGAAAGACTGTTGGGTGGATGGGTGCTGGAGATTGACCTTGCTAATAAGCACAGGCTCTGGGGGTGAACTATAACTGACTTCACAGTTTCTTAGTTTTCGCAAATGTATTGCAGTAATACATGGTGGCATTTGAGGAAAGAAACCGGTTCGGTTCTACACATTTGTTGAATGTCTGTTATGTGCAAGGCACTGTGCTATAGCACAGGGCAAGTACATATGAAAACACTTTCCCTGCCTCTGCCCTTAAGGAGTTGTCATCCAAGTGGGGAGATAAGACAACTAATACGAAACAGAACTTATGAAAAGTATGAACAGGATGCTCTGGATTCAGAAGCTGAGAATACACAGTAAATTAGATGGGTGATTTGTCCCTTTTCCTCCCAAAGTAGATACCATTTGAGAATTTTGAAGAATGGTCAGGGTTTAGTAACCATATTCATTGGAAAGGAAATACTTGTCATATGAAAGATCTCTGGCTCTTCAATCAGGCCAGTTCTACCACTTATTAGCTCTGTGACCTTGGGCAAGTTATTTAATGTCATTGAGTCTTTGTTTCTCATTTGTAAGATTGGATTAGTAATTCCTGCTCAAAGCATTCTCTTTGAGAACCAAACTGAGGTAGTATTAGTTCAGTAAGTGTTTGATACAAAGTAAGCTCTTAAAATTAACTATATGATAGGGAAAGAAGCATATATCCCCAAAGGAATGGGGCCTCAAAGTCTCCAATTCTTAAAGGAACAATGAGTAGCAGTGTTTGAAAGGTAAATTTAGACCATTTTATGAGTGCTTTCATGAGCTGAATAGCTTGGACTCATGTAGGAGGAATAAGGAGTTTGTGTGTTGTAAGATTAATTTGGTAGAGGTATGAGGGGAGTATTGGAGACCCATGTGGGGTGCTGCCTTCCTCTTTCCTTGGTGAATTAGATTAGTATCCCCTTTACCTTTAGGCCTCTGTGAAACAATTATCCCAGAATGCTCTGGAGTTTTGTTTTTTTTTTGTTTTTGGAGAGAGGAAGAAAGTGAGATAGAATCAATTTTATATCAATTTTATTTGTTTTGTTTCTCCAATACTTAGTTGTGTATATGGTGCTGGGGTTCGAACCCAGATCCTCACATATGCCAGGCAAGCACTCTAACTGCTCCAGCCCCAATGCTCTAGATTATTAATGGTGATACATTATCCTGTAACTTAGGGGTCTCAAAAGCAGGACCATGAGTATAGTATCAAATACACTTAATTTATACTTAGTTAAAAAGGCCAGTGATATTTTTAGTTATATTGGCTGAGAACTTTTTTCTTAGGTGATAGTTTTCATTTTTCTTTTAGCAGTTTCAGTAGATCAGAGTTAAACAGCACTTCATTGACTTCCTGTGAAGCTCTGTTCAAAGAGTTCCGTTGTATCTATTTTTAAAGGTGGTTACTATGAGCAGAGGACTGCTACTGAGTTATAAATGTCATCTAAGTATGTTCTCGTGCAGCATTCTTTGGAGGACACTAGTATTTGTATATAAGGTTTTTGAGTTTAATAAATAGGAAGTTATCACTAAAATGATCCCAGTAAATTAAGTGCTTAAAAACATTGATCATTTTGCTCTTATGTAGTACAGTTAATTTACCATCACCTAAATGGGTCATGGCAAGGAATAGGTTATGTTTTGACCTTATTTTGAGAATATTTTATAATCCCAAAATGGTATAATGTTTTGCAATTTATTAACCATTGTATTAAAACTATTAAAGCATTTTTAAAATTTTCCCATTGGAAAAGATGACCATAGCACCTCAAATATTTGTTAAAGTAGATTATTTCTGAGTTATTGGGGGTATCGTTATTTTATGAAATTTTTCAATTTCACAGAAAAGTCAAAAGAATTTTACAACCACCATATTACCAATCTATAAGGAATGATATTTTGTTTTTAAATCAAAGAAATTTTGAATCTTTGAACCTTTTATTTTTTTAAAGAGAGAGGGACAGTGTGTGTGGGGGAATCAGTTTTTTTTAGTTTTTCATCTGGTTTTTGTTGCTGTGACACTTTGTTGCATAAGTGGTCCTGGGGTTTGAACTCTCATACTTGCACATGCCAGGCAAACCCCATAACTGCTGAGCACACTGCTGCAGCCCTGGCACATGCTTATTCAGGAGACTGAGGCAGGAAGATCACAAGTTCAGGGACAGCCTCAGCAACTAAATGAGGCCCTAAACTACTTAGTGAGACCCTGTCTCAAAATAAAACATATATTAAAAAAAAAAAAAAAAAAGAGCTGGAGGCTGGAACAGTGGCTCAGTGGTTACAGTGCTTGCCTGGCGTGCACGAGGACCTGGGTTCAAACCCCAGCACCACGTACACAATGAAGTGTTGGTGCAATGAAAGCCACATGAAAAACTAAATATGATTCTTTCCTCTCTCATTGTCTCTCTTAAAAAAAAAAGGGGTGGGGCATTGGATATGGATCAGTGGTCAAGCACCCCCTGAGTTCAGTCCCTGGTTACAAAAAATAATAATAATAATTTTTTTTAAGAGAGAGGAGAGAAAATCAATTTTAGTTTTTCACATATGGCTTTTGTTGCACCAACACTTCGTTGTGTACATGGTGCTGGGGTTTGAATCACATAACTGCTGTAAAATTCTTTAAGTAAGCTACTTTACATATTCTGGGGATTTCTAGTGTATATAACAGTTTTTTAGTTTAACCGATTAGATTCATTTTTTAGGCCTCAGATAGGGTTCATGCCATTAACTGTTCATTTCAGTTCTATCAGGTATAAATTCATGTGACTTCTCAGCAGGCAGGAGGAAAATGTACCAGTAGTACGTGGTCATGTGAGGATAGCACTGGCTTTCTTTTTCTCAGTCTTTCATCTTCAGTCCTCTTGTGAAACTAAGCACAAGTTCACATTCTTTCCAAGTTTCAAATCAATGGCATGGCATACATTCATGGTTGGAAGATTCAGAGAAGTTTCTTTGATTTTTTTTTTAAGAGACTATCAGTTTTATTTATTTTTCCATCTGGCCTTTGTTTCTCCAACATTTACTTGTGTATGACATGCTGGGATTCAAACGTGGGTCCTGGGATTCAAACGTGGGTCCTTGCGCATGCCAGGCAAGCACTGCAACCACTGATCCACTGCCCCAGCCCAGTTTCTTTGATTTTTTTAAAAAGAAAAAGAATTTTCATTTATAATTTAGTTAATTGTAGATCAGTATATGGTGACTATAATATTCTTTCATCTTTTCTGTGTAACTGAAAAATAAATAGGAAAACCCCTGGAATTTAGATATAAATCTACTTTAACAATATTTGTAGACCAGTGATTCTCTCATTGCCAGTAAGAAATTTTTAAAAAAATGTTTTAATGGCTTCAATACAATGGTTAACAAGCTGCAAATCATACCATTTGGGGATTGTAAAATATTCTCAAAAATCACTTGCAGTGTAACCCATTCCTTGCCAAGACCCATTTAGGCGATGGTGAATGGAGTGAGATCTTTGAGAGTAATTGACTTCCTCACATCATATCAAATGTAGAGGAGGCCCAAAGAGAGTAAAGAACTGCCAAAGAAACAAGATTTCGTAGATTAGGAAATACTGTTAGATGTCTCGTCTTCTTAATTATTATGATGTGTTCAGGCACTGCTTTGTAGAAAGCAGTGAACAGATGCTGGGCGACCCCAGCCCTTCAAAAAGTCAAAACTGGAAGATAGCAATTTTTTTTTGTTTTTTGGTTTTTGGTTTTTTTGGTACCGGAGATTAAACCCAGGGCATGTCCCCAGTTCTTTTAATTTTTTTATTTTGAGACAAGGTCTTGCTAAGTTGCTTAGGGCCTTGCTAAGTTTCTGAGTCTGGCTTTGAACTTGCTATCCTCCTTCCTCAGCCTCCCAAACCTCTGGGATTACAGGGATGTGCCACCACTCCCAGCAGAAGATAGAAAATTTGAGGTCAGCCTGGGTAACTTATTTTGAGACTCTGTCTCAAAATAAAAAGGGGCTGAGGTTGTAACTCATTGGTTCATTATTTATGCCTGGCATGTGCCAAAAACATGTAACCTTGATGGAGAATTTCTCTATAAATACACTGACTTCATTATTTTATAAGTCATTGTGCTCCTTTTTCTGGAGGGCCTCAGTCTTTTTGGTGGGGGTTGGGGAGGTTTCATGGATTGAACTCAGGGGTGCTTAACCACTGAGCCACATGTCCAGCTCTTTTTTTTTTTTTTTTTTCTCTCTTGAGACAGGGTTTCACTAAGTTGCTGGGGGGCTGACTTTAAATTTGTGATCCTCCTGCCTAAGCCTCCCAAGCTGTTGAGATTATAGGCATGCACACCACACATATGTGGAGGGCCTTACTCCTTAATATTCATTTCTCAACTATCTTTGTTCTTGAAACTATTGCATTGCTTCTAAGGGATAAATCATTCTCATTAACAAAAGAGGGTGGGCTGAAGAGGTGGTTCAGCCATTGGAGCACTTGCCTGGCATGCTGGAGGACCAGGTTTCGAATCCCAGCACCACACACAACACTAAGTATAGGAGAACAAAGGCTAGATGAAAAAATAAAGTTGATTCTCTCTTTCCTCCCTCCCTCTCTCTCTCTCTCTCCTCCTTTCTCTTAAAAAAAAAAAAGGGTGATGCTTTTCTCAGTAAGGGATTAATTTAAAGTTAAGGAATTGATTTATCTCCTCATATTCTTTTTTCCTTTTCTTCTTTCTATACAAAGTACTTTATAATAAAGAGTAACAAGACAGTTTTTTCCCTCAGCATTTTATAAAGAAGTGAGGGCATTGGTTGAAATCCTTTGAGGGATTTTTCTGTTTTTTTCATTATTCATATGAAGGCTACTTTTCGTCTTCTGTCTTTAAATGGTGATTGTGGTTTCTGTCAAGTTGTATTTATACTTTTACTTTTGAAGCTAAGCCAGGAGCTATTATTACCCATTTGTATTTCAGTGTACTTTTATATTGTCAACATACATAAATTTTAGCTCCTTACTGGCTGAAATTATACACAGAAAATATGTGACATGACTTCAGGCCTGCTGTATACATTGGCAATAAGAGGTAGGATTTGTGGTAAAAGGAAAAGAATTAACAACAATCTTTTTTTTAAAGAGAATCAGTTATATTTTTTGGTCTGGTTTTCATTTTTCCAATACTTATTTGTGTTTGTGGTGCCGGGGTTTGAACCTGGGTGTGAGCACCAGGCCTGTGCTTTACCACTGTACCACAGCTCTAGCCCCCTTACACTAATCTTGACCTTTTAAAAACTTGATGTTACATTCAGAATCAGCATTTGATTATGGGAAAGTTGTGAGAGGAGGAAAGGTGGAGGTTGTAGAATAGAAGTTGTAGTTGCTTAGATGTGGATGTTTAGAGTTAAAGGTAGTACAAAATGACCTCCTTTTTCAAACGTTGTATGTAGAAAAATCTGTATTACTTGCTACTGTTGAAATTTAGGAAAGAAAATTTCTTTCTGGTTTCCTTTTTTTTTTTCTGACATTGTCCAAAGAACATTTTTTTTCTCCCCTCCCCCTCCCCCCTCCCCATATCTATGGTTCCCCTAGATTATGTGATGCTGTACCTTTGCTGGGTCTAATACATGAGTGTGACAACCTTTCACCCAAGCCTCCACAAATGAGGGAAAACATTCGGCCCTTGACTCTTCTGGTTTGACTGACTTTGCTCAGCATGATTTCTTCCATTGCCATCCATTTATTTTCAAAGGCCACAATGTCATTGTTTCTAATTGCTGAATAGAATTCCATTGTGTGTGTGTGTGTTGTGTGTGTACATCAGCTTTTGGATCCATTCATCCAGTGAAGGGCAAGGAAAGAAAATTTCTGTCTTTTGGACATTTATTAAAAATTGAACTGTTGTGTACAAGGTGACATAAGGATTGATTGTCACCATTTGCAAGGTGAGATAATGGCATGATGGTCATGTGAAAGAAAAACAGTTCTGAAGTCCACAGGGATGATGAGCTGAAACAGTGTCTAGAAATGACTTTGGACATACTACTAAAAGAGGTCAGAGTATGACTGAAACAAAAATGTCGAATGCTGATCCTGATTGAAGCCAGATGGTGGGTGATGGATATGGAAAATTACCAGAAATCACTCATGTGAGACAGACAGCCAACCCCCTACTCACTGTTTCAAAATCTACTGAAAATGGGCCCTTATTGGAATCTGTTGACTCTGGGCCTTATCAGAAAAAAATCACACTCTATCGAAGCTCCTGTTTTAACCAAAAACTCGAACCTTGGCTTCTTTCCCCCTCATTCCCTTTATATCTACCCCAAGGTGTAAGTGGTGGGTGGGTAAGTGGCGGGTGGGTCCCGTACTCCACTGGGTCTCCTTCCGCAGGTTTTTCCCAAATAAACCTGTTACTGTTGAAAAAAATCGAACAGTTATGCTCCTTTATGGATCTTTGAAGAATTGTTAGAACATGTTGTATGAATTGAAGTAACTGCTAACAGAAACAAGGTCAAATATTTATCATGCCGCATTGTTCTTTACTTGTTAAAACAGATTCTGCTCGTTAAATTCTGCCCTATGCACTGTAGAGAAACCATAAACCTAAGGCCTTAAAATGTTATTGAACAAAATTTCAACTCAGATCAGATACAAAATGCTCTGATGACCCATGGGTTTTTAGAGATTCATTATTTCCTTATAAGCAGTGGGATGCATGTAGTGCAGTTCTGGTTTTAAGAAATGTATGCTGGCTTTGGGGAGCAGCTGTGGGGATTGGCGAATGCCTCTTAGAGTAGGAAGTGTCTTAAATTGATTTTTCAGTAACTATTTCAGTCAGCACTTTAGCTGCTTTTAAGTACCTGGTGCCATTATATCCTTGGGGTCAATAACTTTCCTTTTTTTGTGGCTTATTTCACAGATTCAAAAAAGCTTTCTGTCCATTATTATTTTGGTATATATTTTGTCTCTGATAATACTAACTCCCTGGTAGATTGTCATTGGAAAAATATTTGAAAAGATATCAACATGGCCCAGTCATTCCAGGACTCACTTCCTGTCTTCACTTCATAGACCCTGTCACATTGTAGGTATCAGATGTTTTCTGAAGGTATAATGAATGTTAGAAATCGTGCCAGCATCCAGAGATGGATATAGTGCTTCTGTAGCACAGATTGGGTTTAGATGATAGAAGAGATAACGCTGACAAATTGCTATGGTAGAGTTTTGTTATGTCTAGCTGCCTTCTTAAGAAATGACACTTTGGGGCTGGCTCAGCAGTTAGAGTGTTTACCTGGCATGAGCGAGGATGGGCGTTCAAACCCCAGTACCACGTGCACAGTGAAATGTTAAGAGCAACAAAAGCTACATGAAAAACTAAATAAAATTGATTCTCTTTGTCCCTCTCTAAGAAAAAAGAGAGAAAGGACATTTAAGCTGAATCTAGGAAAATAGATGAGACAGTAAAGCAAAGGTGGCAGGTATGAGAGGAGGTGAAATGTTCAGTGGGCTGGAACATCATAATGGAGAACTAAGAAATTAGGAAATTAGGTTAGATCCAGGTTAGTGGAAAACCTTAGAATCCAAGCTGAGTTTGGATATTATCCCCTTGGCACTGTGGAAATTCATTATTTTTTCTCCTTTAAAAGGCAGTTCATGCCAGGCAAGATGGTGTACACCTGTAATACCTGTTATCCTAGTGGCTCAGGAGGCTGAGGCAGGAGGATTGCAAGTTCAAAGCCATCCTCAGCAATTTAGCTCAAAATAAAATATAAAAAGGGCTGGGGATGTGGCTAAGTGGTTAAGTGCCCCTGGGTTCAATCCCCAGTACCAAAAAAAAAAAAGTAATTCATGTGGTAAGATTTAGTGTACACAGGAAGAAACTGAAGACTGGAATTTTAATTATGGTAGGTGAAGGTAGCAAGGAATTAATATTAGAATAATAACATAATTCAGAGGTAGGATTGGCAACACATTATCAGCAAATTGACAGGTAAATCAGACATGGAGAAAAAAGGAAATAAAAGAAACCAAGACAGCTCTTAAGATTTTTAATTTGTGGGAAGAATTGCTGTCATTAAACACAGAATTTTTTTTTTTTTTTAAAGAGAGAGGGACAGTGAGAGAGACAGAGAAAGAGAGAAACAACTTTATTTAGTTTTTCACATGGCCTTAGTTGCTCCAACACTCAGTTGTGTATGTGGTGCTGGGGTTTGAACCTGGGTCCTCATGCTTGTCAGGCAAGCGCCGAAACCGCTGAGCCACCGCTCCAGCCCTAAACACAGAATTAAGGAACACAAAGGAAGAGCAGATTTGAGAAGCAAGATTAATTGTAAGCACGTTGCTGTGTCATGCTGGCATTCTAGGGGAGAAGTATGGTAGGCAGTTGGAAAAAGTTACCTGGGCCCAAGATTTGGGAATTATTTGTAGTTTTTGAAGTCCTGAGACTGCAAAGGAAGAAAAAAAATGTATGGAGAAATAATGGATAATAGCAGAGGGCAAATTCTTGGGAAATACCTTTTAGAAGGATGGGAAGAAAAACTAAAGAAAAAACAAAAAAGAAAAAAGCTTTTGCAAGAGAGGGCAATTGGCAAAACCACGGAAAGATATCTCCAGGAAGAAGAAAGATTCAAACCTGTTTTCTTCAGAAAGAGCTTTGCTGTATTAGTTGTCTCTTGATTTTGAGCGAGATTGGTTCCAGGACCCCTATTTGATACAAAATCTTCAGATGCTAAAGTCCCTTGTATAAAATGGCTTGATATTTGCATATAACCTACACACCTTCCCATATACTTTATAAATATCATCTGGATTACTTGTAGTGTCTAATACAGTGTAAATGTAAGATAAATAGTTGTTATATGCCATTGTTTAGGGACTAATGATCAATAATATCTGTACATGTTTAATTTCCAACCAACCAACCTTTTTTCCTTCCTTCCTTCCCCCCAAAATGGCAAGTGAGTTTTATTTTAGTAAAAAGTCTGCTTTTTATTTTTTTTAATGTTGTCTTCTTTACCCAAAGTAGCAAAATAGTTTCATTTATTTGGACAATACTCTTCTTAGAATCAGTTTGTATTCAGTTTTTCACATGGTTTTCATTGTTCCAGCACTCTGTTCTGTATGTGGTACTGGGGTTCAAACCAGAGACCTTAACGCATGCCGGGCAAGTGCTGTAACTGCTGAGCCACCCCTTCAGCCCCCTTCTCAGGCAACTTTAACTTCTTCTCTCTGTCTTAACACCACTCGGTATTTTTCACTTTGACTCTTGTCTTTAAACACCTTTTTTTCAGGATAATCCTCATCATTTCCTCTGACTGTCTCTGCTTCCTTGTCCGCTCCAGTGGGAAAATCCAATGTGTTTCCTCTTTTCCCTGTTCTGCTTTTCTTCCATACTTTCCCCCATTCAATCTGAACTCACCTTTGTAGAATGCATCTTCAACATTGTTTCTCCTATTTCAAGGCTTGTCTTCAAGGTAAAATCCTACTGAAAAGACTTAGAACTTTGGTCACACTAGTGTCGTCCTGAAACTCCTCTTCCTGCTCACTCCTCTTATTATAGTCACCCTCATCAGAGTCTTTTCAGTCTTCTACTTTTTGCAGTCTTTTTGTTTTTTTAAAGAAAGGGGGACAGTAAGAGAGAGAGGAAGAGAGTATCAATTTTATTTAGTTTTTCATATGGCCCCCGCTGCTCAACACTTTATTGTGATCATGGTACTAGGGTTCAAACCGTGTCCTCTAGTATGCCAGGCAAGTGCCATAACTACTAAGCCACCGCTCCAGCCCCTTTTTTGTAGTCTTATAGTGTATTTTTTTTTTAGAGCTTGTATTATTTTTGAGTCTTATGGAAAATGGAAAGGTACATTTTGGAGATAATAAAAACTCTGGAAATCTCAGAAAATATTATGGAAAATGTTTTATAATGTGATGCATTTAACTTGGTACTAGAAAAAAATAAGTTATCGATTCCAGGAAGCACAGAGTTTATGTGAAGAGCATGTCACTTGAAGTTTATCTTGGAATACAATCCAGATGTCTGGCTTTCTTAAAACACTGTTGTGCAGTCTCCTCCCCTCACTCCACCAAGTACTGGGGATTACACCTAGGGGCATTCTACCACCAAGCTATATACCCAGCCTTTTTTTTTTGGTGGAAAAAATTCTCTTGAAATTGTCTTGCCTCAGCCTTTCGAGTCTCTAGGATTGCAGGTGTTATGGTTGCTATGTTAGCTTCCTTGCCTATTAATCCTTGTGAAGGATTAACGTGTGGCAGAATGTAGAAATACCTGAGATCCCAGCCACTGATTATGCAGTTTAGTGTCCTATTGCAAACTTGAAAGTGAATTCATTGGAAGTAGTTTATGCTTTGCAGGTTTTCAATCAAGTTATCTGTTTCGTATACCATTTGCAATGCTTTCTTCTTTTTTGACATGCTAGATATGGAACCCAGGGCATCACACATGCTAAGCGAGCTACATCCCCAATTCTGTGATGTTTTCTTTTTTCTTTTTCTTTTTTTTTTTTAAAGAGAGGGACAATGAAAGAGAGAAAGAATCAGTTTTATTTAGTTTTTCATGTGGCTTTCATTGCTCCGACACTTTGTTGTGTACGTGGTGCTGGAGTTTGAACCCACATTTTCGCGCATTCCAGGAAAGTGCCATAACTGCCAAGCTACTGCGCCAGCCCCCCTGTGATGTATTCTTTTTTTTTTTTTTTT
>PVKS010028994.1:0-25727 GCA_004027875.1 Aplodontia rufa
AGCGTTTAGAAACGTTTAGAAACTCTGCTTCTCAGCAGGACTGGGGAAGGATAATTCTACCAGAACAATATGCAACAGATAAAAATAACTCTGGCGTCTCGGGGAGACAGATATTAAGGCGAGGGACCACGGAGGGGAACAGTCTATTCTTAAAGTCATAATCAGTTTAGCGAGTTGGAAACAGACTGTGAACAGCCCTGGTGGATTCTCCAGCCCTGCTTCTTAGACTGCTGTCACAGGGCTCTGTTAATAACAACAGTCCCCTCCCTCTGCCCACCTCCTCGGATCGCAGTGATTGCCCCTGTGTTCCTGAAGCCGTTCTCCACCCCAGGTGAGGTTCTGCCCACAAAGCCGTTCACCGCTGCTATTTCTGAAACTCTTCTCCCTGGGGACATTGGTTGGACCCCAGGCAGCCCAGAAACACCCACGTGACTGAGCACAGTGCCTCCGCCACCCTGGCCTCCAGTCTGACGGAAGGGCTGGATGCTCCCCTTCCCTCAGGAGCCCGAGGGAGCGCAGTTGTGCAGAGGAAGCCCCCACCTGCTTCACCTGCCCTGGTGCAGGAGAGTCGAGCCTGCGGTAGCCAGGTAGAATCGATAGGCGACTCAGAAATGTGTGGGGCCGGGCCTGTTTTCTCTCTGTATCTCAGTTTCTTCATCCGTCTGAGGGACAGGCCCACTCACAGGGCAGGATGACCTCATGAGGACAACTCCAGAATTCTCATGGAATGGAGGCTGCAGGCCTGTGTCCTCTGGTGGCCCTCCAAGCGAGCGAGAAGGGGGTGTCCCCGTGGCCTCTGCGACAGGACCAGGATGTGGCCCTGTCTGGGGCTGTGTAGTTCTTCTGATATTGAAACGCAGGCCAGCCGGACCGGAAGCACAGCGTTGTCCTCACGTCAGCCTGGTCTCGCTCTTCCTCTGATCTTTGCTTCTTGCCCAAGGGTGGTCATTAGGCTGCTGGATCCCATCAAATATGGTGGCTCAGCCCCAAGGGAGGTTCTCGGAGTGGGCTGAGAACTTCTGCACTGGGACCAATTGGCCAAGTGGCCACAGGCCAGGCACCCAGGCAAGCAGCCTGATTCTGGGTCAGTGGCAGGACCGGCTGGGAGAGGGGCCAGGAGACACGGCTGGAGCTCTGAGTGGTTGCTATGCTGCAGATGGGCGCTCACCGGCTGAACAGCACCGCGATACTTCACATATGCTGTTCCTCCTGCCTGGAACATTCTCCCCATCAAGGGGCAGCACTGCTTTGGGGGAGAGCCAGGCTGGGGTTCAAATCCTGCCTCTACCGCCTGCATTCACTTTGCAGCTCTGTGCAGACAGGCTCAGCTTTGGTGTCCCCTCTCAGCAAGGGACTGGCAGCAAGTCCTCTCCCACCAGGGTGGTGAGGCTGCTGAGGACCAGTGGTGTGCATGGTGGGAAAGACTCTTGGCCCCCAGGAGCTGCTGTGTGGCAGATCCAGGCTTGTTCTTCAGGTCCTCAGTCCTCATCTGTCGGATGCCCATCCTGTCCTGAGTATGGCCCCTCTGTGCAGTGATCATGCTGTGATCACCCTTACCCCAGAGTGCAGGTCCTGGAGAGGCACATGTCTGCTGCACCTTGGAATCCTCAGGGCCTAAGCACAACAGATGGGTCTCCAGAGGACTTTGGGACAAGAACGGAGAATGTGCCTGGCCCTGGGACCAGGCCAGATCAATCCCTGTCTCGCTCTGCCCACGCCTGTGATCTAAGGCAACCCCTTCCTCCTGTCTGACTCCCAGCTTCCTCACCTGGAAAACAGATGTGAAGCTAAGCTCAGTGTTCACCGTCAGCTCAGGAATCACCCGGGGTTCAGGTGGAAACCAGGTGCAGATTCAGCAGCTCTGGGCGGGGGTCCTGGGAATCTGCATTTCCCACAAGCTCCTGGTGGCGCCAGTTCTGTCGTCCGGTCCAGAGACTACAATTTGAGTAGCACAAGGCTGAGCTCAATTATATAAAGATGTCTGCAGCCTGGCACACAGGGACACACAATAAAAGGTGACTCTTCTAATCTTATTACAGGACAGAAAAGGCAACGTTCTGATCCCAGAAGTTGCAGTCCCAACCCTGAGTCCCTGGGCCCCATTTCAAAGCTGCTTCTCTCAGGCTCACATTTGTCATCTTCTGCCAGAGGTGTGAACTCTGGGCAAGTGGACCCTGCGAGGCCATCTGGCCCTCTGGAAATATGCCCAGCATAGCCAGGCCTGGTTGGGCAGAGGCTGGAAAGGCTGACCAAGCCTGAGCGGGGCCAGCAGGCAGGGGGCAGGGCCCGCAGGAGGGGCAGGGCTGGACCATGCGATGGGCAGCTGCTGGACCCTGCTCTGATTTCTAACCCCTTCTCAGGCCCTCTGGGACTGTCTGGTCCCCACGGAGCTGACGCAGGCTGCTGGACTCCTTGTTTGCGATACGTGGGGCCACCAGCATGGAGACCCTGCTGTGTCCACACCCACTGTCTGCATCCCACTGTCTACTCTGAGGCCCCGGAAAGCCAAATGCTCAAACGTCAACACCTGGAGCTCTCCGGATGCCAGGCCCCGTTGCACAACCTCAAGGTGGACATAGAGGGAGCAGAGGAGTGCAGAGAGGGGGAGCAAAGGCAGGCAGACCCTTGCACCCAACCTCGTTTCCTGAGCTCACATACGAATGGGCGCCGTGTCCCCACCTCCATGCCTCGATGCATCGAGACGGCCGACATCTCACACACTTTCCAGGTGAGAGCACTGAGGCCCAGACAGGATAGGTCAGTGCCCAGGTGGTACAGGTGAGGTGACCACAAACGCCTAGCTCCTGGCTCCCACCCAGGTGTGCAACACAAGGCAGGTCCTTGACCGGAAAGTCGAGTGGGCCTCCAAGGAGGGTGCCATCACTTTAGCCACTGCTCTGCCTGGCTCCCTGCTGCCCAGGGTTGGTCCAGGAGAACTGGCCAGGGGCATTTGAGCTTCCGCCCCAGTGGCTGTCCCGGGGCCAGGGGCAACCAAAGGCTGGTTGCAGAGATGTGCGTGGGCGTTGTCCCAGCTACTGCAGAAGGGAGCCCCTAGCTGCAGACGTGCACAACGGGGCGCCTGGTGCAAGCTGGCTTTAAGGATCTTACAGATGTCAGCTGGGGTCCTGGCTGTGGTCTCGGTGGCAGGGCCATCTGCCCCAGGCAGGTGGCAGCCTCCCCGGCTCCACCTTTGTGGGGTTTTGCTGGTGAAAGTTCTCTGATGTGACAGATGCTCACCCAAACATTTCCCGATTGCCTGGTCAGCGCCCTGTGTCATCACACACACGTGTGACCTGCAGAGCAGTGGGGGAAGGGCGCAGAAGCGCAGAGGGTCACGAATCTGGGCTGCATGTTTGGATTCTTGCTCTGCTTACCAGCTCAGTAACTTTGGGCATGTTACTCAATGTCCCCAAGCCTTGGTTTTCCCATCTGTGAAGTGGGGATGATGTTAGTGGCGTCCGTCTGCTTGGACTGGTCTGAGGCTTTGAGAAGATGCAATCTGTTTGCCACATGCAGGTCACAGAGGACACGTCTCACATGGTAGGCCAGTAAGGAGCTGAGGTCGGGAGAAGATTGAGGTCATGTTGGTTCATGGGGGCCTTCTTGGGCACAATCGTGCTTTGAAGCAATCCGGGGCAAGCTTTCCCAAAATCCTAGATGCCACTTGAGCTGACCACAGGTGGAAAGTTACCCCGGGGCCCCTTGAGGCTGCAAGCAGTAGCAGCTGTCGTGACTCAAGAGGTGCCGAGCCAACTCCTTGGGGTTCTGTGAGAGCTGGGAGGGAAGAAAGCTGAGGTGCACCTCCCGTGCGGAAGCTACGGACAAAACACAACAGCGACACCGTGGATCTGGTTTGTAATTTCGATGGAAACGGTCTCTATCAGAGGCGAATGCCCTGTGGGATCAACATCTCAGGAGCCCTGGAATGTGTCTTTGCATGCATGACAACGACCGACTGGGAGGCTGGGTACAAACCCAGATGAGTTTTTTTTTGTACTGGAGACTGCACCCAGGGGTGCTTAACCACTGAGCCACATCCCCAGCCCTTTTATTTTTATTTTGAAACAGCGTCTAAGTTGCTCAGGGCCTCACTAGATTGTTGAGGCTGGCTTTGAACTTGTGATCCTCCTGCCTCAGCCTCCAGAGCTGCTGGGATTACAGGTGTGCACCACCGTGCCCGGTCCTTGGATAAATCCTGATTGTTCCTGAGTGTGCTTTAGTTACGGATATCCTGAGCTTTTGGGGTGGTGTACCCCAACCCTGCTCCCATCAGTCCTGCTCACTTTGGTGCGTGACTTTTATAGGTGCGTGACTTTTATAGAACGTGGGGTTTCTGGGAACGGACCTGTGTCATTAGAGATAGCTGTGCTGAGGTGTGTAATGTGCTCAGCTCCGCAGCTGCTACATAGAAAGCAATAAAAGCCAGCTGCTGTCATTATCACTATTGCCGTTGGTGGCCCTGGCAGTGAGAACTGATGGTAGCCAGGCAGTGACACATGCTCAGATGGTGACCGGGGACAAACACTAAATGTCACGTGGCCAGTGACGCTGCGACTCTGAGCACCACCTCTGGGCATCAGTCGGCACTTGGCACCGCCCACTGTGTAGCCCGCACTGTGCGAGACGCTGGCACCGTGTGCAGAATGAGTGTGGCCCAGGCAGCGCTTACTCAACAAATCACCTTTCCCTCCACGAGTGGCTAACAAAGGGAATCCGGCTGCCCTGCTCTGGCGGTCTGGAAAATGAGGGCAGGGACAATATGATCCCCAGACTCCCGTGGTGTGGCCAGCGACTCTCCTATCCCAGCCCGCCCCCTCCAGCTGCCCCGTCAGGAGGCGCCCAGTGTGTCCCCCTCCTCGCTTGCTGCCTGTTGGGTCTTCCCCAGCTCTGGTTTCCCAGGCGATCCCGACCTGCTGCACACACGCTCCTGCCAACGTGGCCTCGCCTTGGTGCCACCAGCAGAAGATGACGCGAACGCCCCGGGCTCGTGCAACCCCTGATGAAGCTCCAGCTCGGTGCGGGATGGATGGCGATGCTCTAATCACTCACAGGCAGAGTGGGCAGCTGCCTGATGGAACTGTCTGTCCCACTGACAGCCGGCATCTGTAGCTTCCAACGGCAAGACTGCATGCTTACGCTGCCCCCTTGGGGTGGGCACCTCTGGCTGAACTGCAGAACAAGGCTCCCCGCATCCCTGCTCCAAAGGGAGCGACCGCTTTCCTGGGCAGGGAGGAGTCTGGTCAGCAGTGGTCATTTCCCCAACACCCATGCCTCCCTCTCTGTTGTCCAGTTGACATCCATTCTGTCCTTTCAAGTCCTCTGCAGGAGGCATGGGGGCAGGTGCATAGTCCCTGTTTTACAGAAGAGGAAACTGAGGTTCAGAGAGAAAGAGCATTTAGGATTGAAGTGAATCAGAGACGAAGAGAACTGGGACCCTAACCCGCACCCTGCCAGGTCATTCCAAGTGCTGAACATGGTGACATCTTGGAGAGAAGGGGGAGGTCACAGAAAGGCAGCAAACACAGAGAAAAGACAGGAGAGAAGAGTGTCGAAGGCAGAGAAGAGGCGAAAAGGGAGGAGCAGGGACGCACTCTAGCGGGGTGGCTGCCCCCTCACCAGGTCCTCAGGGTGAGCAGATGCCCTATGGTGCTGTGCCTCACACAGGTGCAGACAGGCACCATTCACTGGGAACCCACGGCTCAGCTGGGGTGTGGAAGTGGGGTCAGAAGCGCAGGCAGCTCCCAGGCCTGTGCCCATCCTCTGTAACCAACCGAAGTGACCTCTAGCAATCAAACGGCAGCCTGAGACTCTGAGCAAAGCAAGGCAAAGAGAGCCAGCGCCTGTGTCCCACAGGCCACAGGAGGTCAGCCGTGTCCCCCCCAGGCTCCTGGTCACCCTGTGTTGATTGATAATGACAACTTCAGAAGCCCAGGCAGCTGGCGCTGGGACGACGGTGAGATCAGCGGGAGACATAAATCCGACAGCTCCGATTCTGGAATTGCATAAGCTTTTAAACAGATTGCCAGCGTATCTTTTATTTTTATTGTGCTAGAAACACAAACGAAAACAGCAATGATTTGTCCCTCCATAAACAAAGGCAGTAAAACAGAGAGAGAGAAAAATCGCTACCCACTTTACATCCGGGTACCGACTTCTCACTGTGACACAGAGCGGGTTATAAACGGCCCACTTAGAGGGGAGCTGCCTGTCTCTGCTGCCAGATCGGACAAGGAAGACACAACCCAAACGCTGCGGGGGCTGCAGCTCTGCTGCGGGCTGGCTGTGTGGGCTGGAATCACTCACTGAACCTCTCTGAGCTGCAGCTTCCTTTCTGTGCAGAAAGAACAAAGCTAATAAAATCGGAATTGCTTGGGTTACCACCTGGTGCACAGAAGGTGCTCAATAAACGCAAGCTATCACCACTGAGGTCAGTGTCAGCGTTAGCTACGAGATGCCCTGACTCCCAGGTTGTGACGCCAGCTCAAGGAGGGTGGCCGCTGGGAAAGGTTTTGTACCTGCCGTGCGCTGTGCACGCGCGAGGCCTCAGGTTCCGTTCCTCCTTGTTTTTTTTTTTTTTTTTCCTTTTTTGCAGGGCTGAGGACCGAACTCGGGGCCTTGCGCGTGCTAGGCAAGCGCTCTGCCGCTGAGCTAAATCCCCGGCCTCCTTGGTTTGTTTTGGTGTTGGTTTTGCCCCTGTTTGTGCGGCACTCTCTTCCTTATATTCTCTTCCCTTTCCCTTTCTTCTCTCTTGGCCTTGGGAACATAGATTACCAGATCGCAAAGCCTATTCCGTGGAACTTTTCCAAGAAAAAGGTTCCATAGTCAAATAAACCTGGAATAAGTTAGAACCCCCAGGCTTCTTTATCGCAAAGGCTCTTGGCAGTTTTGCTAGGGCGTCATCCTTTCCCAAGTCTCTAAGAACTAGAGAAGCCAGCAGCTCCAAGACACGTGTCTACAGAACCTTCTTCCCCTGCCAGCCAGGAGAACGTGCTTTACGACTTCCAAGTATGGGAAGTGAAATCCACTGCGGGCCTTTCCGCAGGGACCTTGCTTCCCCTGGGCTGTTTCTAGCCAATGACTGGGCATGGCAGGGGTATGGCGTAGGTCCACTCCCGGCAGATGTGGGCCTCCTCTGACAGCTACCTGGAGGACTCCTGGAGGCTTTGCGAAACTTCCTTAGGATGCACACAGGCTGGGATACTTCTGCCCAAACTTCCTTCTCTCCCCATCTCTCTGAGGGTCTGAGGGCCTTTTAGCCTTCTCTATCTCCTTCCTCATTTTTCCTCATAAATGTGTTCCCTAATACATTCTATGCATGTTTAACTGGTCTTGATGTTTGCTGCTTGAAGGGCCTGGACTAACATGGGTCATTTGAAAAGCACTTATTTGGGGCTGGAGTGGTGGATCAGTGGTTTCGGCGCTTGCCTCGCATGGATGGGTGGGGTGGTTGGATGGATAGATAAATGGGTAGATGGGTGAATGGAAGGATGGATGGATGGATGGATGGGTGGATGGATAGATAAATGGGTTGTTGGATGAATGGAAGATGGGTTCGTACCCCAGCACCACGTACACAGCACTGTGTCTGAGCAATGAAAAACTAAAAAAAAAAAAAAAATCGATTCTCTCTTTCTCTCTCTCACCCTCTCTCTTAAAAAAAAGCATCTGTTAGCTTCACAAGGAATACAGATGTTCCATAGGGAATAATTTGAGAAACTACAAGTTAGCCCATCAGGACATTCAAGACTAAAGAAAAGATTTGCTTACCACATCCATTCATCCATCCATCTACCCATCCATCCATCCATTCATCCACCAACCCATTTATCTATCCATCCAACCACCCCACCCATCCATTGATCCATCCAATCATCCATCCATCTACCTATCGTATCTGTCCAACCACCCCACCCATCCATTGATCCAACCATTGATCCATCTGTCCATCCATCCATCCATCCTTCCATCCATCCATCTACCCATTTATCTATCCATTCAACTACTCCACCCATGCATTGATCCATCCATCCATCTATCTACCTATCATATCTGTCCAACCATCCCACTCATTCATTGATCCATCCATCCATCCATCCATCCACCCATCTGCCTACCCATCCTCCCACCCATCCCATCCAAGTATATACCCACCCACATGCTCACCTACCCACCCAACACACAAGCCATCCATTCTGTGTGGTGGAGCGCTGGACAACCCAGTGAAGCCGCCAACTCCTCAGGCTGCCAGCCCCATGAAAACCAAGGAGAGACCGTGGAAGAAGCTCCATTTCCTCCTTGCTGGAAACAAATTCTAATGTCTGAGTTGATTCCCATTCAGATGGGACAAAAATATATCCTACAGCTGCTCACATTCACTTCATTGAGAATAATCTCATCAGACTCCTGGCTTTGTGCCCGAAGGGATGCCTGCGAGACACACTTCTTCCAGCACGTGTCGGCTGGGCTGAGAGCCCAGGGAGGATGCTATTCTGTAAAGGGGCGCTGAGAAATGGGAATGGTGTTTCATGGTGTTACTGTTAATAATGGTGAGGCAGAGGGAGGGGAGGGAAGCAATGGGTGCAGACCCTTGACCTGCAGGATTCCATCAAACCCCCAGGAACATTTAGAGGAGGAGGTGACTTGTTGTCCCATTTTACAGAGGAGAAGATGGAGGCAAAGGAAGTGGGTCCTCCTATGGCCATCTGGTTTCCTCTGCACCTGGGAGGTAGAGGATGAGGACATGGGGTGAAACTCCAACCATCTTTGAACCCATGAAAATCGTGCTCGCTCCTTTCCCTGGGAGGAAATTGTACCAAGCATCAGCATCTTCGTTCAGTCAGATGAGTTGCTGTGGTGGGGGGGCATGTTGAGGCTGCTATTTGCACTGGAGACCCCAGAACACCCGGAGTTGGAATGGTGGGGCTGATAAACTCAAGATCAGCCAAACTGACGCAATGGGAAAGGGTGTGAGGACCAGGAAGCAAGGTGGCAAACAAAGAGACTTTCCAGGGCAGTGGGAGGTGGGTGACAGCTCGTCAAAACTCCTCTGGGTTATACAATGACGACATTTCGAGCCAGTAACAGGAGGGCTGGTTTGCTGTCTGCACCCACCTCTGGGCCTCTGCTTCTGCCTCTCCCTTCCACTCCCGCCTCATCTGTCCAAATCTTGCTCCTAAGAAAGACCATCTGCCATCTGGCTCATCTGCGGAAAGGCCATCTCCTACCTACCTGCAGGGAGCCCGAGATCCAAACTCTGGGGCTGGGGGCCTCCCATCTCGCTCTAAGCCTAGAAAGCTGCTCCTCTCTGCTTTTCTCATTGCTGACATCCTCCTTGTCATCCTTTAGAGCTCAGCTTAAATGTCACCTCCTAAGCCAGGTCTCCTCCCACCTTGTAACTAAATGGGTCTGTTATTATTCTCTTCTTCAACTCTGTTTTTGTTTCCTTCCTGGATCCTCTCTGCCCCCACCCTCCTCCACCTGATCCCAGAGCACACAGTAGAGACAGATTCTAATAGGCCAGCTGCTACGGTTTGGATCTTAAGTCCCCCAGAGGCCCATGTGTTGGAGCTTTGGTCTCCGGGGAGGTGCTGTGGGAGGTGAAAGCTTTGAGAGGCGGAGCCTAGTGGAAGGTCTCCAGGTAATCAGGGCATGCCCTGAAGGGCACTGTGCAAGTCTCATCTCTTCATTTTTTCCTCCTTTGCTCCCTGGCTGTGAGGTGAGTCACTTTGTTCCACAGGCTCTTGCCATGATGCACTACCTCACCACAGCCCAAAAGGGAACGGGGCTCATCGTGGGCTGAAACCTCCCAAACCATGCGCCAAAATAAAACTTTTGTGTTTATAAGTTGATTACCCCAGGCATTTGATACAGCGACAGAAAAGGTGACAAATACATGAGCCACTCTGGGAGAATCTGAGTATACTTCCTGGCTATGTGGTGAACATGGTTCTTAATTAAACAAAGGACAACAGCGATCATCGATTGCAACTGAGAAGTGTGATTCAACAACGGTCACGCAGCACACAACCTCATTTTGGCCAATCCCAGGGCATTTGCTCCACTATGGTTCCATAAGATTGTAACAGAGCTGAACACTTCCTATCACTTAGTGACACCGGAGCATTTGCAATGTCATAGTGGAACACACTGCTCTCATGTTTATGGTGATGCTGGTGTCAACAAACCAACTGTGCTGCCAGCCATGTGAAAGTACAGCCATACAATAAGGTAAGCAGATCACGCTAGATGGTGACAATGACCTGCTCTGCTAGTGGCTTACATATTTACATCATTCCCCTTTCATCGTCATTTAGAACACACTGCTAATTACTGCAATACAACAACCAAAGCCATTTATTGAAAACAGTCGGCCGTGCTATGTCTCATGCATCTCGTGTTAACTGAGTCTCTTACCTGCATCAAGAGGTCACATGGAGATTGACCTGAACTGTCTAGGTCTGTGAAAGTGCACTCTGTGACATTCATATGACAAAGTCACCTAATCACTTGGTCCTCATGAAATGTCCCTGCTATTGAGTCAGGAGTGACCGTATGTTGGGAGTTTTGGGCAGGAGGGTGAGTGGAGGGATCCAGAGGGAGCTACACACTTACACATCATCACAGGACACCAAGAGATAATGCCTAAAACAGATAAGCTAAGAAGTGGCGATATAGCAACCGATTCAAGTTGTGGAGCTAAGGAGCAAAAGAAATAAAAATAGTTGGAAATGTGGGAAGTAGTTGGCTCCAGGGAGCTGGAATCAGGGGAGAAGAAGGGAGGGCCTGGGACTGGCATTTTCCATGATAGGCCTCTTAGTATGCTTTGATTTCTAATTATGTGCATACATTACCTTAATAAAAGTAAAAATTGAAAAAAACATAAGGAAAAGCAGAAAGGAAAAAAATCCCATCACAAATTACATTGCTCCTCTAATCCTTCCTGGTAACATGCCCTACAATGATACTCCACCATGAAAGCAATCACGTCAATCCGTTCTGCACCATAGTGACTTCTAGATAATGAAAACATGGGGGATATGCCACTTAGTGATGCAGGCTCATGAAGGAGCCAGAAGGTTCCTGCCCAGCACAGTAAGACAGAGTGCCCTCCTCGGGTCCTCCCTGCTCATTCATGCACCCATGTTTATCTCTAGGTAGGACCCTTGCTCCTCTCATTAGGCTGCCTCGAGTGTAGCAAGCATTGCTTGACTCTGTGCATCCACCACTGTTCTAGAATAAGAGACTATAGCAGATGGATAGACTAGAGGGAAAAGAAAACCAACCACACTGTCTATTATTTATTCATGCATTCAGTACAAGATGAACAGCCATCTAATTTGTGACATGCATGGCTTAAAGGGCTGGGTATAAAAGCACAAATAAAATCGATAAAAATCCTCTTTCCCCTTGGTGCTGCATTCTGGGGTGGAGGTGGGGAGAGTAAGACAGAGAATTAAAAAAGATAAATCAGGAAAACGTAGCATGAGTGCGATGGTTTCAAGTGCTACAGAGAAAGAGTGGGGAGGTAGGCAGGACATGTTAGGATGGGAGGGTGCGGTTACGGAACTTACCCAGAAGGGCAAATCTTAGCAAAGCCCAGAAGGAAGTCCGAGAGCCAGGCCTGCAGATGACTCGGGGAAGAAGAACAGCAAACCCAAGAGCTGGAGGGAGAGCAGAGCTGGCCTGCATCATTGGCCAGGAGGCTGGGATGGCTGGAACAGGGGAACAGGGCAGAGAGGACAGGAAAGAGGCAAGCCAGCAGGTCCAGCCCATTCCCAGGGAGGCCCCAAAGTTGGTGCTGCGGTGGTGACTGATTAAAAGCTGCCTCTCCAAACAAATGAACAGGAGCTGGAGAGGTGGCTCAGCCATAGACCATTTGGCTGGCATGCGCAAGGTCCCAGGTTTGATACCCAGTACCACATACACAATGAAGTGGAGGATGAACCACAACAACAACAAAAAGAAAAAAGAAAAATTGACTCTCTCTCTCTCTCTTAAAAAAAAAATAGGCCTGACTTGTAGCATTTGTTGATCTGTGTGGCGTCAGGCTCTCCCCGTGGCTGATGTCAAACCACCAGCACCAGTGTGAGGTTCCTGTGCGTGGAGTGGGGAAGGGAAGGCATCAATCCCAGCAGCCCCCACTGCACTGCCCCTGCATGGCCTTCTGGCCTTTAATGCCACTGTGGTTCTAGAAGCTTCCCACTCTGCCCTGGCACTTAAATGCCCTGGACAAGGTTTGCCCTCTTTTCTATTTGAGTTTGTACCTTGGAATACAACCCATTTGTGGCCCTGTTCCCAAGCGAATCCTGGTGCCCATATGCAGCAAGCTCCTTGTTCCTCAAGCCTTCCCCTTGCTCCTGGTGCTTAGAATGCTCTTCCCCAGATCTCGGCATCACAGTCTCTTCCTACTCAGGTGTTTGCTCCCACACCCTCCCTGGGAGTCCTCTGGCCTTCTTTACTGAATAATAACGTTGGTCTTCCCTGTGCACCCATCCTGCCTTCACATTACCCTTCAACCTGAATTAAAGGATCACCTGCCTCCCTGTCACCTACCTGCGTGCAGATGATTTGCATTTTGATATCTGGCATTGCTACACCCAGTTCCCATCCCTACGCAGTGTCTAGCACATAGCAGGCATGTGCCTAACACATAAGAATAATGCAGTAGCTATGGTATGGACATTTAAATAAGCAACCTCCAGTGTGGCTTTGAAAATTTGTCTCCACCAGGAACTGATGAAGTGCCCGAGTCAGACTTTCCAGGGTGACCTATGACCAAATGCCAACCTCTACTTAACATCCAAAAAACCACAGCCATAGCCCTTCTCT
Organism: Aplodontia rufa; assembly: GCA_004027875.1. Classification (NCBI taxonomy): domain Eukaryota; kingdom Metazoa; phylum Chordata; class Mammalia; order Rodentia; family Aplodontiidae; genus Aplodontia; species Aplodontia rufa. Next base: position 12,829 of record PVKS010028994.1, read on the forward strand.
CACCGGCCGCGAATGCAGAGAGTGACTTCAGCAGGCAGGTGCAGTGAGGTCTCTCTGGGCACAAGCAAGGCCTCCACCTTTGGGATCATGTTCGAGAGAAATCTACTGCGCTTGCTAAAGGGCTCCCCTCTCTTGCACCTGTGTTCTTGCAGATGTGGATTCCGGGGAGGGAGGCACGGGTCCCGAAACCCCCATCCCAGCCTTTCCAGGGCCCGCAACCTCGTCGTTTCCAAGGCTGTTATTCAAATAGAGGACCTCCACAGAGGAGGCCCACACGTCAGCAATCACCGCGCAAATCTTCCCTCTGGCTCGATCAGGAATCGAAAGGGATTCTTGGCCTGAGAACCCAACAGCTGCACAACGTGAAGAGGGTGGCTGCCAGGTGCGGGGAGGTTGGGGAAAGACAAAGGGACAGGGGCGGGAATGGAGCGTGGCATCTGGCTGGAGCTCCTGGAGGGACAGGGCAGGTACGGGCCAGGGCAGGAGGCAGGACAAAGACCATTGGGTTCTTCCTCCCCCAGAATTGTCACAGCCAGAGGAAATGAACCATCTTGGTCAGGCTGGCTTCCCCTCCGCCTGCTCTGCGATCTCGTGAGGGAGAAGCAGCCATGAGGGCTTCAGGGAGCTGCCCAGTGTTCCCTCGACCTCTCCCTCCATGCTGGCCACCAAGAACATGGGACAAAGAAGAGCAAACAGCCCCTCTCCTGGGAGAGCATGATCTAGCCGGGGAAGAAAAGACGCAGCAGCAAATACAGACAGGAAAATAAACCCAACCCGACGCGGGGCTCTGAGCTCCGCACCCGCTGCTGTCGGGTCCACGGCAAGGTTGTCTCCTTGGGTACTGGAGGATGAACAGGAGTTTTCCTGGTACTGATAGACTTCACACCAATAGCTGCTACCTCCTAAGGACTGCTCTGGTCACAAGAGTTCGCCGTGTGCCCTTCAGTTATTAAACCTAGTGTGACGCCAAGGGCTGGGGATGGAGCACCCTGCAGCATGGGAGAGACCTGCACCGTGAAAACCAAAAGCCAAACACTGCCTCGATTTATTGAGCACGCACTTTCTGTGCCAGGTGCTACTGAGGCTGGGAAAGGTAGGGACCTGTCCAAAGTCTCCCAGCCAGTAAAGAGGCAGGGCCAGGAGTGGAGGCCAGGCAGCCCACTGCGGAGGCTGTGGTCCTGGGAACTCTGCTTCCCCATACCTGAGCGTACCAAGGATGCACAGATGTTAGCGCCCATGCTGGCAGGCTGGGGCAGGTTTGGGAGCACATCAGCAGCCTCTGCTTTTCCCTGAAGTCTGGAATTCTTTTTTCCCCATATACATTATTTGGGGGGGGTGTGCCAGGGGTTGAACCCAGAGGTGCTTAACCACTAAGCCACATCCCCAGCCCTTTTTATTTTTTCTTTTGAGACAGGGTCTCACTAAGTTGCCAAGGCTGGCTTTGAACTTTTGATCCTCCTGCCTCAGCCTCCCAAGCCGCTGGGACTACAGGCCTGCACCACCATGCCCGGCTTGCTTAATATATGCTTTAAACTTTATCAAAGACATGTTGTACAGAAAAACATAGTGGATGAAGGGTTCCATTATATCTGAGGTTTCAGCTTCTATTGGGGGTCTCCAAATCCTTTGTGGATCAGGGAAAGACTGCTGCAGAATATTTTTATAAAAATTTAAAAGGATAAACAATAATGATTTAGAGATCTACAAACAGGGTAAAACTTTTTTAAAAAGGAAAGGAACAAGAAAGAGAAAATTCAGGGCAGCACTTGCGTGTAATCAGATCCATGAGCTTCCGTGAAACCCGACATTCAGGCTGGTGGTCACCTGCGGGTCACCCTCTAGATTTTAGGGGTGTGTGTGTGGGAGAGGTGTGTAGGCATCATTCTAGAAATTTATGCTTTAAAACTTTCAAATTTCTTAATGGGATCCTTTAACTGTCTTAAATCCAATGTAGGTGGTGGTGCCATGCCCAGGGGAGTCCCTGTGAACCCCTTCATGCGGGGACCGCAGGGGTCTGGGCTCCATCCAACCTGGCTCTCCACACCTGGGGGAGGGGAGGAAAGACGCCAACGTTGGGGACGGGTTGAGCCACCGTGGGCAGCCGCAGGTCAGTTCTGCTGAAGATCTCCAGGAGGCATCCTGTGGGGGACCGGGGAGCTGGGGACCCCTTGGCCCCTGCACACGGTTCTGTTCCTTTCTGGGCGGACATGAGCCGTTCCCCTGTGCATGCCCTATTCAGTTGGTGGTTAATAAGTGTTCTCGACTTACGGACACCTGGGAGGGAAGTCATGGTGACCAAGGGCTCCGGCCTGTGCCCCTTGCTGAGGGTCCGGGTACGGTGACCACCTGAAGGCTCTGGAGCGCTGCACACGCAACACACAATTGGGGGTCACCTCACTCAGTCCTGCAGGCCGGCATTAGGGGCTCACTGGAACCCTGTGGAGACCACTGAGAACACAGGGGTCCCAGCTCCGTGGCTCCCCTGGGGGGGACCTGCACTGTCCTTCCAAGCACTCCCAGGCCCTTCCTGTGACACACGCCATTTACCAGCATGTGACGATTTGCATGAAGGCATCTTCAGTGTCAGGCAAATGGAATAGAAACCACCATCTGAAAGGTCTCCTTCTCCTTTTCCTCCTCCTTCTCCTCCTCCTCCTCCTCCTCCTCCTCCTCCTCCTCTTCCTCCTCCTCTTCTTCTCATCTTCTCTCCTCCTTCTTCTTCTTTTGGTACTAGAGATTGAATCAGGGTGTTCTGCCGCTGAGCTACACCCCAGCCCTTTTTATTTTTTTATTTTGAGATAGATCTAAGTTGCTGAAGCTGGCATCAAACCTGTGATCTGCCTGTCTCAGCCTCCCAAGTTACTTAAATGTATTATGTTTTTAGAGAGAGAGAGAGAATCGATTTCATTTAGTTTTTTCACGTGGCTTTCGTTGCTTGGACACTTCGTTGTGTATGTGGTGCTGGGGTTTGAACCTGTGTCCTTGCACATGCCAGGCAAGCGCCATAACCACTAAGCCACCACTCCAGCCCCAAATGTATTATCTCTCTCTCTCTCTCTTTTCTTGGAGAGAGGGACAGTGAGCAAGAGAGAGAGAGAGAGAGAAAGAGAGAATGAATTTTATTTAGTTTTTCACGTGGCTTTTGGTGCTCTGACACATAGTTGTGTACGTGGTGCTGGGTGGGGTTCGAACCCTTGAACTCACGCATGCAAGGCAAGTGCCATAACTGCTGAGCCACCGCTCCAGCCCCATAATGTATTATTCTTAACTAAACAAATCTAAACACGTTTTTATTGACTACCTTGTGCCAGGCCTTAGTAACGTGAGTGGGAAAACATCAGTTAAAATCCCAGCCCCGTGGAGCTTTGGGCCCAGGGCAGTTCTTGGTGTCCCCACCCAGTGGTGGTGGGGCCCTGGCTCCATCTGGCGGATGCGTGCGCTTCGGCTGGAGAAGCCTGGGACAGGTCCTCTAATGTCCTGCGGGTTCTGTTTGGGCAAGCGGGTTTTGAACCAGTCTGTCATAAACTGAGGCCAGGACCTCATTTATCGAGTGCGCCTCACGGGTGGGTGGGAGCCGCTGCCTCTCCTCCAGCGGCCTGGGCACCGCCTACCCATCGCGTGATGACAAGTTCTGCACCTGCTTTGGGTCCTCCTGAAGGCAGCAGGGAGCAGCGGTGCCGGGATGTGTCCAATTCCGCCTTTGAGAAAAGAAGGAATTTGCTGTAAACCGTGGCGGTTCCTGCCGAGGAACAGAAGAGGGAAGGACGGAGGTATGCGCGCACCCCGGCAGTGTCTCTACGCGGTTGCTTTTGTTTTGAGACGGGTCTGGCTCCGTCCCCCAGGCTGGTCTCTAACGCTGCTCCTGCCTTAGCCTCCTGAGAAGCCGGGATTGGAGGTGCGACGCAGTCGTGTGCATCCTGGAGTCAGAGCCTGGGAGAGGAGGTGTAGCGATGGGAGTGCGTGGCCTGGATCAGCCCCTTGGGCACGATGGCACTCACCCACGCAGCAGCCCAGGGAGTTGATGCGCTCAGCCCTGCTTTGGGGAGGACGCGAGGGCTTCCTGGAAATCAAGTCGCTTGCCTGAGGTGACTGTATCAAGTGGCAACGCCGGGATTTGAACCCAGGCCTGAAGATCACATGCTGCACTCCTGGGGCCAGAAGGGACCTTGGAGCTGTGCCTCGGGGCTCCTTTTCCTGCCTTCCGGCCACCCCCAGTCATAGGCCCAGGCTCCTTCGCTGCTTCCCGCATGGCCCCAGGCAGACAGCGTGCCCTGCGCCCTTGTCCTGGTCTTCAGCAGCTGAGCGGCCAAGGCTGACCCTCCAGTTTTCCCGGCAGAAGGGCGACAGGCAACTGCAGGGCTGAGCTCTGAGGAGCGGGATCTAATGCGGCAGCGACCTGCCTCGCCCACACCCACGAACACCCACAGCCCGAGGGGGTCCCTCCACCCGCTCCGTGGGACACCTGTCTTGCAAGGGTTACAGAAGGGTGTTCCCTGCTGACGCTGCCTTGGAATTTCCAGTGAGGCGGGGGACTGGATCCAGCGGTGCCTGATGCCAGACACTCTTGGATTCTTGCTTTAAGAGATAAAAACTTCACCTGCTGCTCACGTCCTTTAGAGTTTGGTTTCTGTCACTTGCAACCGGTAGTCTTGATTAAGACAGTGAGGATTTCAGAGGCAGCAAAGTCACGGTCACCTCCCGGTCTCAGTCTCCCAGGCAGCGGTGCCAGCACTCTGTTAACTGAGGCTGGATGCGGCTCTACTGGTATTTTTGTAAAACCTTGCAGGTAGGCTCAGTATTTCTTGTCACATGGAGGGCACTAGCAAGCGGAATAATCAATGCCTCTGTGGTGGGGCACTGCCTGGCTGCTGAGAACCTCCGTCCCGGTGCAAAGTGACCCAGAGCCGCCGCGGATTCACTTTACACTAAGGCATCTCTTGTTGGCTGGGATGTGCCAGGAGGAGGAGGGGAGCAGCGGAAGGGAGGGGTCTCCCTTCCCTCTGGGGGTGGCAGTGGGATCAGCAGAGGAAACTGGGATGTGAGGAATTTTCTAGAACAGTTGCTGGCGGTGGAGGCGTTCTGAGGGGCTGTGGTGAGAGAGCTCCTGGGAGTTAGCAGATCCCAGGAACAGTGAGAAGGGATGAAGGAGGGGAGGGGCTGACGAAGGTGGCAGCGATGTCAGAACGGGGTAGGGGGCTGCTGGGTGTTCGGCCCACCTGAGCCTGCTGGTGCCCCAATCTCCTCCTCCCCAGGCTCACTCTGCAGGTTCCTGCGAGGCCACCTCAGTCCGACTCAGGCCTGCGCACTTAATGCAGAGCATCCTCTGGCCTCAGCTGTCAATCCAGGACCAGACACATCACCTGTGGTGGACCTAGTTCACTCGGGGACCTTTGTAGGGACTGTGGCTCCATCTCTGGGGTACAAGATTTATAGGACCTGATTCTGGAGCATCTGAAGGCCACGGAACTCAAAGAAGCAAAACAATACAAAGAAAAGAAGGACTACAAAACCAGAGAGATGGATTCATGACGACATGCGTTGAGCGTCTGGATCCAGCTGTGCCTGAAGCCAGCTACCCTTGGATATTTTAAATAACATACAGCAATAACCGCTTATCCCCACGTTGTTATTATTTTATTTTATTATTATTATTTTGTTATGAGGATTGAACCCAGGGGCACATAATCACTGAACCACATCCCCAGCCCTTGTTATTTTTTATTTTGAGATGAGGTCTCATTAAGTTGCTTAGGGCCTCATTAAGTTGCTGAGGCTGACTTTGAACTTGGGATCCTCCTGCCTCAGCCTCCTGAGTTGCTGGGATGACAGGCGTCACCACTGCACCCAGCCCCTCACTTCTTCCCTGTGCTAACCAAGCAGTCTTGACTGATGTGGCCATGAAGACGGTCCATGGGCTGACCGCTAGGTAGTGGGGACAAGTGGCTTCTGTCGTTGTTATCTGTAACTCCACTAGCAAGGGCTGGGCCACAGGCCTGCCCTGCACTGGACTTTAGTAGACAAGGCCCTTAGGACAAAGTCCAAGCTCAGAGTGGCTCACGAGGCCCTGTGGCTGTGCTCTGGTTCCACACACTATCAGGTGTCTCACAACCTACACACACACACACACACACACACACACACACACACACACGACAAGCTGGCACACAGCTACTCAACCCTTAAACTCGACTTAGATGACACTTGCCCTACGCGTTCTTGAATAGTTCTGCAGGATTTCCAGCGTCCACCAGGCCTGATCGAATGTGTGCCAAAGGAACGAATGAACAAGGAGCCACAAAGTCCTCCACAACCCTATTATTCAAAGGGACTTGGGGCACAATGGCCTTAAGTATCTGTCACAGACAATATTGGCTGTCCACTCAGTTCCCAGATTCTCCTTGTTTCTTGCCAGCAGAACCCTGTCTTGTCCAGAGTAACAACATACCTTGTCCCAAAGGCTCACGATCAGCTGAAGCCAAGTGGGATATCCGATGTTCCTCACTTTTCTAGCCTCCCTTGAAGCAATGGGGATCTACGTGACCCTGTTCTGGCCAATGAGACATAAGTAGAAGTTTTCTGAGGGTTCTTCTGCTTAAAAAAGGGCAAACATCACCATTGCTTCTGTCTTTTTCTTTTTACAAGTAAAAGTATGATGCCTGGAACATCAGCAGCCATTTTGTGACCATGAGGTAACTGAATAGCAACTAGGAAAGATGGAAAGAGCCTGCGTTACTGATAACTTTATTGCTGTATTAGTCCAGTTCAGGTGACCTTTGCATTTCTTATTTGGTGGAGAAAACTCCCACAACTTAAGATGCTTTAAAGTCATATTCCTGTAACTTTCAGCTGAAAGTATTCACAATGGATGTAATAGCTTCATTCTGCTCTTGGGGGAGAGCTAGGGACAGCTATCCCAACTTACAATTGCCAACTTGACTGCCCCAGAGTTCAGGACGCTCTGTGCTTGGCCCTGGGGCTCTGTTGTGTGGAGGAATCAATCTGAGAGATTATGCACTCCGCTCCCAGACCAGGAAGGATCTAATTACCCAGCGAGTGTAGTCATTATTCCGTCCAATTGATCAGTAATAGCTGCAATTCCTACGCATGCTTTTCCATCAATGATTTTTGCGCTGTATTCATTGTTTATACTTAGATGAAAAACGACTGATAATAAGCTTTTGAGGTGGGATCTCCAGGGTCCTGAATATTTACAGAGTGATGGATGTGGTAGTTGTGTTGTTTATGTTGTTGAGGGAGAAGGTGTTTATTAATAAATGTAAAGAGCGCTGATTGCAGTTCTGATGCTGCCCTGAGCTGTGACTAGGTTGCCAGGGGTGGCTCAGGGACGGGGACACTTGTGTAGTCTGTCACGGGCCGGGGAGGGCTGCATGTGGCACATTTGCTAATATCCGTCATCTCACCCATGAGGACCACACTGCTGTTTCCAGCTGCTTCACTTAACCTTAATCCTCTCGCTAAGCAGACAAGGGTGCTCGGCCAATGCTTATGCAAATGCAGGAGGAGCCCCCCAAGATGGGGACTCCTGTCTACCTTAGGACGTCCTCAAAAGTGCTGCGGCAATCCCTTAGACATTTCCACTTACCACTGCTCCCTGAAATTTCTTTTTCTTTCTTTCTTTTTTGGTACCAGGGATTGAACCCAGAGGTGCTTAACCACTGAGCCACAACCCTAGTCCTTTTATTTTTTAATTTAGACAGGGTATCACTGAGTTGTTCAGGGTCTTGCTAAGTTGCTGAGGCTGGCCTTGAACTTGTGATCCTCCTGCCTCAGCCTCCCGAGCTGCTGGGATTATAGATGTGCACTACTAGGCCTGGTGGTCCCTGAATTTCAAAGGTTAGATGGTTGCTTTATCCAGAAAACTGAAGGTCACTGGCAGAAAGACCCTGTGAGCATTCTGTGAGGGACTTGGGTGGGCGGCCCCTTGCTAGTCCTGGGGTCTGTTTCTAAAAGCCTCCTTCTAGAATCCCTACCTCTTAAATCCCATCATTGCTAAAAATAAAGAAAGAAAGAGAGAAAGAAAGAAAGAAAGGAAGGAGAAAAGAAAAAAGTCCTTTCATTATCAACCGTGCCTGGCAGGTGAGGGCAGACAGCGTCCCCGTCCCCTGGGGGCTGGCACTCAGTCTTGCTTTTCCTCCTCAGCTGGTTGCTAGCTCAGGTGGCCCCTGCGGCCATGCCAGGGGAGGCTACTTTGGCCACCAGAGGCTGCAGGACTGACCCATCCTATGTCTAGGAAAGGGGAAGGGGAAAGGAATCCAATACCCCCGATGCCCAGGGCGTGAGGGTCCGACCCGCGCCCTTTCATTTCACTCTCACCAGGAGGCGGGGGCGAGGCCCGCAGCACAGAGTCGCTAGCCAGCCCCGAGGCACGTGGTGGCCCAGCCTGCCCGTAACCCAGTGGGTGGGCCAGTCTGTGTTCACCGCCGCAGCTGGCCACCCGGGCTACCGCTCAGCTTCCTCCCAGCGGCAGAACAAACACACCTCCGTGACAGGTGCCTGTCAAGGATGCCACGTGCCCCGTCCGGTGGATGCTGAGCTGGAAAAACCCCAGCCGCTGCCTGGGAGGGGGCTCCGGTTGCAGTGGGGACAGATGAGACGTGGGGGTCCCAGCGTGGGGGACAGAGGGGCTGAGCAGAGGCCGAGGCTGAGGTGCCTCCCCAGCGGAGGTGACACTCTGGGATCAGGGCACCCGCCACCCTCAGGGAGCAGCGCAGGAGCAGCGCAGGACTTCTCCCAGGAGGCACCCAGCTCTCGGGAGCTCTCAGGGCGCTGGTGCAGGGCGCTTGGCTCGGGCGCACTGTGGAAGCTGTCAATGGTTCAGCCGGTGTGTCACAGAAATTCTGTCACAGGAGCAACCCCGAGGGAGGGGACACGGGCACGTGGTGCTCGTGGGGCCTCTCGTGGAACACTTCCATGCGGCTCCCATGAAAGGGACTCTGGACAGCAGGGACCTGTGATCCGAGGCCTCGGGTGCCGGCCCAGGTCCGGCAGCTTCGCGCTGTGTGGCTGCGGATGAGCTGTTTAAGCTCCTGGGGCTCCCCTGTCCCTCAACCAGCAGCCGCTCATTCAGAATGTGTTCACTGAGCACCTACTGTGTGCTCGGTCGAGTGCACCCTCCTGGGGGTTGGGAGCCAGAGACAGAGAGCTGAGCAGTGCAGACAAGCAGGAGGGAGACTACAGTCTCAGAGGCCTGGGAGTGGACAGGCAGGCCAGGAGGGATGGCCCTGGAGAGTCACTTACAAGCAAGTAAGGTTCCGGAAGGAAGCCTGACCAGGCGGCAAGGGTACAAATACATCTTGAGGATTCAGCGCACCAGCTTTAGAGATAGACCCTGGGCTTCCATCCCAGCTCTGCTGCTTCCTAGCTGTGTGCCCTTGGGAAAGTGACTCAGTCTCTCTGTGCCTCAGTGTGCTAGTCTGGAAAATGGGGCTAACACCAGCGGCTGGCTCACTAGGGCTTTGTGTGGAAGACATGAAGTGTGCAGGGCAAGGCTTGGTGTGTGCTGGTTTAAATGTCGACACAGAAACAGCAGAAGAGAGGAAACGAGGAGGAAGGAGCATGGCATCTCATTTTCTTCTTTTTATTGTAGGTGTTTCAATGTATTTGAACTTTGTTCGGGTGCTGGGGAAGGAACAAGGGCTGTGCTTGGCTAGGCAGGGGCTTGCCGGTGACAAGAGCCGAGTCGCCATCCTGGAGGATGTGGGGGCCTCCTCCTGCGCACGCACTCACAGCTCTCTGCACCTCCCAGTCCCACACGGGTGGCTATGAAGACAGCTTTGGTGTCTTTTGCCAGAGACTTGCAAACTCCAGCATAAGACTGGGCCCGGCTGTGGGGACCCCCAGGCTTTGGGAAGGAAGGGTAGGCTCTGAGCACCCCTCAGCACGGAACAGCACGGGGGGCTCAGCACACAGAGGGGCGTCCCCAACTAAACAGCCACCAGCCGTGGGGCTGGCGAAGGACATTCGCAGATGGCTCGCGGAGGAGCTCCCCAACTCCCCCATAATGTCATAGCGCGGGATGAGGCACAGAGGGTTGCAGAGAGGAGGGCAAAAGCCTCGGGAAGCACCCCAGACACACGAGTTGGCAACACTGGGGCCACGGAGGCAGAAAGAGCAGTGACGGGGACAAGGAGATGACCGTCCCAGCAACATCATTCTGTTGCCACCTGGGGACTGCGTCAGGTGCCTTCTCTACCCTGATCCTCATGGGACAGGAGCGATGGGCACAGCTGGCCGATGGGTACTGAGATGCAGAGTGACAGGCTCTGAAGTCGCAGAGTGGTGTCACCCATAGGGTGACGGGTTAGCGACCGTGCACTGTGAATCTCAAAGCTGGAAGAAAGGATGAGGGATGCTCACGCCAGGAAGTGACAGATGTTCCAGGACAGACACATGGGGAGCATGGGAGACAACATCCCGGGGTGCCCCACCCACACGTTTTCTGTTTTCCATAATCAAGCAAAATGCATGGAGCACCCAGGTGCAGAGGCGCACACCTGTGATCCCAGCAACTCAGGAGGCTGAGGCAGGAGGATCGTGAGTTCAAAGCCAGCCACTGCAACTTAGAGACCCTGTCTCAAAATAAAAGCTAAAAGGGGCTGGGGACGAGGCTCAGCGGTTAAGCAGCCCTGGGTTCAATGCCTGATACCCACCCCCAAATTGTGTAAATTAATTAAAAATGTCAACTTTAAGAGCAGCCCGTGGTGGTCAAGTGCCAGGCAGGTCCTTTGATGCCGAGCTTGTATAATTTCCTCCCTGCCTCCCAGGGCCGCTCACGCAATGGCTGTGTCGTCCACCTGGGCTGCTGGGTGTCAGGCTGTCTACTGAGTTGTCCCTGCCTGTCACTCCCAGGCCAAAACGCTACATGTGATCAATTCTTAAATACGACTCCCAGGATGGCCAGTCGGCGAGTCTCGATGGTAGTGTCACCTGCTGAGGAAGTGCGGGCAAGTTCTGACCCAGTGTCCCATTTTGTCCCCTGTCCCCGTGCCTCTTCCTCGTCCCTCCTCCCTCTCCTTTCTCTCCAGCATCCTCGTTAGGATCTAACCCCCTTTGCTCTGCACTGTGCCCTGCCTGAGCCGCGGTCCCCAAGGCTGCTTCCTCTGCCCTCTGCTCACCCACTGGCCTCATCTCCCTGCCCCCACCCCCGCCGTCAGCTTGAGGACCTGCATCCCCTGCTCCCCAGCCCTCATGACCTTTGCGACCGGCTCCCACCCCACATGGTATCAACTCCTCTCGCCCTGCTCCTCCACGTTGCGCGAGTGGCATTTGCTGGGAGAATTCTTGGTTGTGTGGGATCATCGCCTGCATTTCAGGATGCTTAGTACCCTTAGTCACCACCTTCTAAATGCCAGCTGCTGCCCCCAGGTTAGTGACAATCACAATGACCCCCAAATTTCCAAATGGTTGCTGTTGGGGGGATGCCAGTCCCAGTGACAATCTCTGCATGCATCTCTTAACCCTCTGCATCGTTCAGGGTAGTGCGGGAGACTCTACCTGGATGCCCTCCTCTGTGAACAGCCCCGACCCCCCTGGAGGTGGCCGTAGCCACTGTGTGACTTGGCCTCTCACTGAGGGCAGTGGATTCTCTCCTAGCAACTAGGAAGCCGGCTGAGGAACCTGGAGTGGGTGGTGGGGGCGCTGACCTAGGAGGCGCCAGGCGCAGAGGAGGCTGCTCCGTGGAGGCAGAAGGAGCAGGTAGGCAGAGAGGCCAAGGGTGCCCCGCAGCAAATGCCCCCATGTGCCCTTCTGCTCCCAGGAACCCCTCACCCTCCCACGTGACCGTGTCTGGCCTGTCCATCTCTCTGCCCTCCAACTCAGCACAGGACTCAGTGAGGCCAGTGAGCTTCTGGTAGGCTGGTACAAGAGCCTGGGAGCCACCCTCTCCTCTGATGAGACCCTGGCTTGTCCTCAGTGGCAGCCATTCCGAGACCCTGCAGGGAGAGCGCTCCGCACAGAGGCTGGAGGGGGTAAACGGGGAAGCCCAGCCTGAGCCCCAGGGCCAGCCTCCCCTGCCAGCCTCCCTCTGCCTTCTCTGTGGGGGACCCATTTCTCTTGCTGAGGGCTGAGCCTGTCAGCTTCCTGTGGGGAGCAGACATAGGCACCAAGGCCAGGGTCAGAGCACAGTGGCCCTTGCAGAAGGCCTGAGGGAGGGGCTGCTCCCCTGGCTCGGCTCCCTCCCCAGGCCTGAACCCTGGGCTTCCCAGTAAACGGCTTCGTGGCTTAGGCAGGTCAGAGACCCACCGTCCTGCCTGAGTCCAACACCCTAAGAGCCCTGGAGATGACACTTACTTCTCTCTGCCTCCCACACCCTGGCCTCTCTGACTCCGCACCCTCCCGGTTCAACCCACCACACCTGAACCCACATTTCTAGCCCAACCTTCCCGCTCGAAGCTGGCTCTGCTTTTCCAATTGCCTCCTGGAATTTTCTTTTTCTTTCTTTTGGTGCCAAAAGTTGAATCCAGTGCTCAGCCACTGGGCCACATCCCTTTTTATTTTGAGACAGGGTCTTTCTGAGTTGCTTAGGGCCTCGCTAAGTTGCTGAGGCTGGCTTTGAACTCACGGTCCTCCTGCCTCAGCCTCCCGAGCTGCTGGGATCACAGGTGTGCACCACTGCACCTTGCGTGCCTCATAGAATTTTCTGCTTAATGTTCACGGTCCCTCCGCCTGAGGCTCGTCAGTGGTGTGTCCTCCTAAGGCACTGGCTGGGAGGAAAGCTGTTTCCCTGGCCTCGGCCATCAGGACCAGGGATTGAAGACATAATGAAGGACAGTGGCAAGCGCTCCTACAGTGGGAGTGGGGACCCTAGAACTCCAGGGGGAAATGACTGTTTAGAAACACCAACGGGAGCAGCACTGTGAAGAGAAACCACAGCCAGGAGC
>PVKS010028995.1:9096-25936 GCA_004027875.1 Aplodontia rufa
GCAGGTCCAGCTGTAAGCCTGCTTTTTTCTATGCAGTGCTGTTCCTGCCACTCCAGCCTTGATGTCATTCCTTCTCTGGGCTCCTGTGGCACTTAGAGATTGGTTACCTATTGGCATTCAACTTATGTGTTTTTAAGTGAAATATTACTGAGGGTAAGGCAGTGTCATGAGGACAGTGGGGTTACCTATAAATGTGGGAAAATAGTGGTACCTTCTTTCCTAACCAAAAAAAAAAAGTGGTGGAGCCGGGCGTGGTGGCACACATGTGATCCCAGTGACTTGGGAGGCCAGCCTGGGAAACTTAGACTGTGTCTTAAAAAAATAAAATAAAAAAAAAGAAAGAGCTGGGATGTAGGTCAGAGGTAGAGAGCCCCTGTGTTCCATACCTAGTACTGGAAACACAAAATGGTGAGAAGTACAGGAAGTTCAGAGAGCCTTGGTTCCAAAAGGTTTGACGAATCTAGATCTAGGAGAAAGTAGAGCAGGTCCACACACCGGGAACCTGAAGTATAGAGTGCCTCGGGCCTGAGAAGGACCTCTGGCTTCTCGTCCCTGTGTCCCCTCAGTTATTCCCCCTTTGCCTCCTCAGGTGGAGGACCTCTTGACCACATTGGAGAAGAGTGGTACTGGCGTCCCTGATATCATCCTCAGGAGGCTGAATCAAACCCAAGCCCTCCCACCTTCTTCTCTGCAGCGATTTCTTCGAGCTCGAAATGTCTCTGGTGTTGTTCTGGCTGACCACTCCAGTTCCTTCCATAACAAGTAAGAGTTGCCCGACCCCACACCCTCTTCATTCTGCACAGGAGTCTCTTCTGCAGTCTGGGAGAAAGGGCACCATCTCTCTCTTCCATACCAAAACCTCCAGGCAGTTTGTTCTTTGCTTAGTGTCCCATTCACATCAGACCTAGCAACCTCATTGACTTGATGTCCATATTAGATAAACCTCACCCTTAGCCTTTTTCTAGCACAGTCATCCTTTTATTACATATGGTTCCTTCTCCAGGTTCTCCTGGGGCCTGAGTTCCCCAGGGCTGCCAGCAGAGGGCATCATCTCAAACAAGAGCATGGGAAGGATGGGAGGGTTCCTAGGCTGGAGGACAGAGAGCAGCCATCCCTGTGTGCCCCCCAACTCCAGGTGCACCATAGATAGTACTCATGCTCTGTGAGATAGAACATGTTCATGCCATGTGGTAGGTGCATATGATTCATTGTGCTGAAGGGGTTCCAGAGATGATAAGTGAGGCGCTATTAGTTCTCTGTTTCTTGGTCCTGGGTATCCTCAAGCTGCTCCTAACTTGAGGCCAAGATAATAGGGAACATCTTATATAGGCTGAATTACTACCTCACCAGCTTTGCTGGTGGCTCCAGCAATGTTTCTCAGTAAAAATGCTGAAGCTCTGGTTCTCCGAGCTAGCCAAGTAGCCCCTTCTCATATTCCTTCAGGGGAATGATAGCTCTGTTGTCAGCTGTCTTCTCCAAATCCTTCCCCAGCATCAGCGTGAAGTGAGGGGATGTTCATCATTCCAGACTGTTTTGGACTTTATTATGTGACCGACTTGACTGGGTTCAGGGTTTATGAATGGTAAAACTTGAGAGCTCTCTTCTCCTAGCCCTTTCTAAATCTGTTTCCTTAGATCCTTCTAAGGACCATCATGGTGATTATACATATTACCATGTTAATGTATGTGACTGATAATATATATATTTTTTTCAGTGTATTTATACATGTCTGGGTCACACCTGATCTTAGTGCCTGCTAACTGCCCCCTCCAGTCCCAGCCACCATCAATAAAAATGTTTATTGGAACAATCATACAGTTTCTCTGATGATCCATGACAGAGATCTCTGGAAATCCTTTTAGCCATCCTGCTATGTCTCCAGCTGAAATGATATTAGAAGAGTCTCCTGTGGTTAAAGATCTCAGTTTATTTACCTTTTCCACCTTGTCTTTGACCACTCTCTCCCTCACTCCTACCTCTCCATTCTCTACACCTTCTTTGACCTTATTTTCTCTTCTCCCCCAGTAATGAAGCAACTGCCCTCAGGGGGCAGTTGAATAGGAGAGGGGCAAGGCCCTGGCTGATACAGCCAAGGCTTCTGCTGACTTTCCTGACAGGTATTACCAGAGCATTTATGACACTGCTGAGAACATCAACGTGAGCTATCCCGAGGGGCTGAGCCCTGAAGAGGACCTGAACTTTGTGACAGATACTGCCAAGGTAGCACTGACCCAAGCTGGGTGGGAATGCGGGCCACACAGCGAATGAATGTGATTAGAATGTTGGCACTTGAGGGTAGAAGAGGTGAGCCATTCAGCTACTCTCCTCACCCACTTCAGGCCCTCGCGAATGTGGCCACAGTGCTGGCACGTGCACTGTACGAACTTGCAGGGGGAACCAACTTCAGCAACACAATTCAGGCTGATCCCCACACGGTAAGAACAGAATGGCCCCCACTCTTTTCTGTCTCTGTTTACACATCATGCTGCACCCATCCTTTATGTCCCTTGCCAGCCTTCTAATCTTTGTAATTCAGCATGCCTATTGGTGCCAGGAGAGATGATGCACCAGAGAACTCTTGGGTGGGCTTCATCTACAACCTTACGAACCTGCCACCATCTCCCAACCCTAGTCTGGTTTCTGCCCCATGACTGATCTCCACTAATTCCTTCCCCAGATTCGTTCCAAGTCAAAGTTTTTTTTTCTCTTTTTGCTTTTCCAATCTTAGATTACTCGCCTGCTATATGGGTTCCTGGTTAGAGCCAACAACTCGTGGTTCCAGTCTATCCTCAGACAGGACCTGAGATCCTATTTGGGTAAGCATCTGGTGCGAGAAGTGGGAGTCCTTAGCTAAATAAAGATATAGAAAAAAGGCATCATTTTGGTTTAATCTTTACTCTTTTTCCCCTCTTTCCTCTGATGTTTGTTTCATCCTTTTCCTCTTAACCTTTTCTGGCTCCTGCCAATTATGGGCTCTTCTTTCTGCCTGTCTTCACCCTATCTTCCACCCACCAAATCCTCCCTTCCCTTTGGCCTGCAATCAGGCGATGGGCCTCTTCAACATTACATCGCCGTCTCCAGCCCCACCAATACCACTTACGTTGTGCAGTATGCCTTGGCAAATTTGACTGGCAAGGTGATCGACCTCACCCGAGAGCAGTGCCAGGATCCAAGTAAAGTCCCAAATGAAAACAAGGATGTGAGTGGTGGTGGGTGTCGGAGGTGCCCCTGGACTCTTTCTGTTGGGAAAGTTAGAGGATCTGAACCCAGATGGACCCAGGGGATTGGGATGGAAAGGTAGCGGGATATGGCCCTGTGAACTTGAGTGTGGAAGAGGCAGTAGGCTGGATAAAGTTGGACCACCTAAAGGGTAAAGGGACTACAGCCAGTTGAGTTGGAGCATGGTGCTGATGGGGTAAAGGGAGGGATTCTAAGGATCAGCCCAGCCCTGTGTCACGGCCTGTCTTCCTGTGCAGCTGTATGAGTACTCATGGGTTCAGGGCCCTTTGAATTCCAATGAGACGGACCGACTCCCACGGTGTGTGCGTTCCACGGCACGACTTGCTAGGGCTTTGTCTCCTGCCTTTGAACTGAGTCAGTGGAGCTCCACTGAATATTCCACGTGGACTGAGAGCCGCTGGAAAGATATCCATGCCCGGATATTCCTCATTGCCAGCAAAGAGCTTGAGGTAAGACGGGGCCAGAAGAGAGGTGGCAGATACACATTTGATTTCTTTCTGTTGTCTCTTGTCTTGTACACCCTTCCATCTCCATTTTGCCCCAGATTTGCAGCCAGTACCTAGCATAAATCTGTCCTGCTGACAGACCTCTGTTCCTTCATCATTAGTTTGTGAGAGCCCCATGGGTCCCAGAAGTTCTTTCATAGCTCCCTCTCTCATCTGGCATTCCGCATCTGGCACAGCTGGGATGAGTTACTCTCATACATGTTGAGCCTGTGTCATTAGTAAATCAGTTATATAAGCACCAGGAGAGAATCAGAACCACAGGTCCTACCTTCAAGGTACTTAAAATCTAAGTAATGCAAGATGGAAACAAGAACAGAGATACTTTCCAAATGAGGAAAGTTAAGTGCAGATTGGGAAGATGTTGCCCGTGATTGTTCCATGCTTGGTGCTTGATGCCAACACAGGTGTTTGATGCCAGCAACGGAATTTAGCTGTCCTGTCTTCCCTATTATGCAAAACTATACTGACTTCTCAGAAACCATTTCTCCCTCCCTGCCCACACTCTCTCACCTTGCAGCTTATCACCCTGATGGTGGGATTTGGCATCCTCCTCTTCTCTCTCATCGTCACCTACTGCGTCAATGCCAAAGCCGATGTCCTTTTCATTGTTCCACGAGAGCCAGGAGCCGTGTCTTACTAAGGAGGACTCCAGCTTTCCCTGCCAGCTCTGCACTTCACTTCCTACATCATTTGTCCCACTGGGAACAAACCACTAGTTTGTCACTGGAACCTCTCTGGGCCTGCCTCAGATTGGGAATAACATAAAGGAGTAGAACTGTCCAGAAGAGACAGGAAGAAATAAACAAGTCGCCTCCCCTCCTCGGCTGCCCCTTCACCATTTTCTC
This sequence comes from Aplodontia rufa, assembly GCA_004027875.1. NCBI lineage: Eukaryota > Metazoa > Chordata > Mammalia > Rodentia > Aplodontiidae > Aplodontia > Aplodontia rufa. Next base: position 13,688 of record PVKS010028995.1, read on the forward strand.
CTCCTTCCCTACCCCCAGGATTACAATAGAGGCTTCCTGTTCCTGTTTAACTCCAGAGTCACCACTCTGATTTACCCTTTCTCAGGATGACTCCTCTCTTCCCATCATGCCCTGTACCTCCCTGGTTCCCTCTTTTTTTTTGCCCATGCTCCCATCCCCACCCACCCTACCCAACCTCCTTCAGGACCAGGAAGGAGGACATGAAGGGTTGAACATCAGGATCAAACTACAGTGAACCCCAAGAAGGAAGATGGGATTTTCTGGGCTGACCTGCTCTCTCCCACTGCCCTTTCCAGGTCCTCAGATGGCACATTAGGGTGGGCTTGCTGCCAGGTGGGTATCCCACCTCTAGCCCAACAGTGCTCAGCTATACTTTTTATTAAGCTGTAAGATCTATTTTTGTTGGTTCCCCCCCCCTTTTTTTTGTAATATAAATAATGGAGTTTCATTAAAATAGATAATCCCACACAACACATACTGTCAGCTGTTATTCTTCCCAGACCACCTGGACCAGAAGTCAATGAGGTTGTTACTTTGTGTGCTACCATCTTGGTCTCCAAGAAGGCCCAAGGAGTAAGGCCCTGTCAAACAGTTGAAGTCCTAAAGGAAAGACTCTGCAAAGCCCTGGAGTACCTTCTTGTAAGCATACAATGTTAGCATAGTTTTTTCTCACTTTGTAATAACACACTTAAATTTCTTTTTTTTTTTTTTTTTTTTTTTTTTTTACTGGGGATTGAACCCAGGGGCACCCTACTACTACTAAGCTCCGTATTCCTATCCCTCTTTTTATTTTTATTTTGAGACAGGGTCTTGCTAAGTTGCCCAGTCTGGCCTTGAACTTGCAATCCTTCCGCCTCAGCCTCACTAGTAGCTGGGATTACAGGTGTGTATCACTTCTTTACTCACTATGAGACACTGGCTAGGGTACAGAGGTGAAGCAGATACAACCCTTAATCCTTGAGGGGCTCACAGTTGGGGTGAGGGCAAAGACAGACATATAACTACATGTAATTAGTGTAATAAATGGAATGATTACAATATATCCAGAGTGTTGTGGTACCACATGGTGGGATTCAGGGTATGGAGGTGATATTTGAATTAGGATTTGAAGAGTTCACTAAGTCTGAAGCACAGTCAAGCAAAGGAAGGAGTAATGTTTGGAACACATTCAGTGTGCCACAGTATCTGTAGGAAGTAAGACTGGGGCCAGATGGGAAGCTCTTGGGAGGTATCCTAAGGAGTTTGGGCCCTCTGTTGATGGTAGCTTTTCTCTTTTTCTTTGTCTTTTTGGTACTAGGGATTGAACCTACGGATGCTCTACCATTGAGCTATATACCCAGCCCTTTTGATTTTTTCAATTGAGACAAGGTCTCACATTTGCCAAGGCTGGCCTTGAAATTGGGATCCTTCTGCCTCTGCTTCCCAGGTTGCTGGGATTATAGGTGTGTGTCACTACGCCCAGTGACAAATGGTGGGCTTTTTGTAGACTAAAACAAGAGAGGTTTAGGATTGTTTCAGAAAGAGAACCACAGCTCTGTAGAGGTACCCTGTGTCTTCATGAAGACAAAATTCTGAGCAGAACTACTAAGTGCTTGTGGGTGGTGCCTGAGTCAGCTGAGGGGGAAAAGGAATCAGCAGGGGTGGGCGCCATGGCCAGCCTTCTCTATCACTGGCCAAGAGGTTGTTTTGACACATGCCTGAAGACCAACAGCAATAGAATACTGGCCATTTGCACAGGTCACAAGGGTTACTCTTGGTTCCCTGACGGGGCTATTTACCTTTCCAAATGACTTTTTCTCCAGGCTTCTTTCCAAGTTCCCTCAAGGGGACATGCTTGGGGGTTCTGAGATAGGAAATAGCTCTGCTGCTCCCCTACCGTAAACCCACCCCAGCCCACCCCCAGTTAGAGCTGGAGAGGCTGTGTGCTGTGCTGGCGGGAGCTGAGCACAGCTGCCACCATCATCTGGGCCGGCTCCATGCCTCCCTTGGCCAACAGGTCTCCCAGCGGGCAGAGCAGTAAACTCCCTCATCCTACTGGCAGCTTCAGGAAGCGCGGACATGGCTGGGAACCAGGAAGGGGGTTGAACAGGAAAGCAGAAGCTCAGGCAGAATTCAGGGATCAGGGTGGGCAAGAAAGAAAGGTCCAAGATGTAGGATCTTTGATACACAGTGTCCTGTCCCTAGGGAAGACCCCTGAACACAAGTTCATCTTCTGTCTGCCATGTTCTTAACACTCCTGCCCCAGGCTCCATGGGAGGAGCACAGCCACCCAGAAGCCTACTGGGGCTGTTTTCTCTTTGCAGTTTCTGGGTCACTACTTCCAAATGCACATCTTAGGAGTTTTGTTTTTCTTAGTGCTGGGGATGAAACTCAGTGCACTCTACCACTGAGCTCTATCTCTTCCTTTTTTATTTTTCATTTTGAGACAGGGTCTCACTAGGTTGCTCAGGCTGGCCTCAAACTTGAAATCCTCCTGCTTCAGCCTCCTGAAGAGCTGGAATTAATTGCAGGCGTGCACCACCATGCCCAGCTGATTCTTTCCTTATCTAGATGCAGGTGTTCTGTACCATGATCTCACTTAATTCAGAAGACTTGGTTTCTTTGAGGGAACTTAATGATAAGACTTTGGAAAATGTGTGAATAGTTGAAATCATTTGATAGATGGGGGGAAACGCCCAGAGGACTGATGTGGCTTGCCCAGGGTCACATAGCAAATGACGGGACTAGAATGTCTTATGTCGGCACTGGCAGCCATAGCATATTTATAAATATTTTATTGAGCATGGCTATGGGCAAGGAACTCTGCCCTAGCATCATAAAAGTAAGAGATATAATGCTTTCCCTTTGAGATCCTGGATCCACAGTCTAGATAGCAGGAAGAGATAGGGGGCAAGATAAATAACCAGCAGAGGCTCTGTGTACTCCATGCAAGGTCAGTGCCATAAAGAGGTTCCACCCAAGTTCAGATGCTGGAGGGTTTGCTTTGGGTGCAAGGCCAGCAAGGAGGAACCTCGTGGTGGGAAGTGCTCAGGACCAGATTTTCTGTTCTGCAGTGAAAGCTGTGTGGCCTTGGGAGAGGCATTTCCCTGTCTAGACTCCAGTATTCTCATCTGTAAAGTGTGGACTTAGACAAGGGGCTGCTTTCTGAGGTCCACCCTGGCTCTGTCAGTCTGCTTCTATAAAGGGACAGCAAGACCTGTAACCTTCTCTCGCTTCTCCCTTTTGCCCTAAGCCCCTCAAGTCAGGGACCATTTGAAAGATTGGTCAAGTTGGGGCCAGTGGCAGATCCCTGTAATCCCAGTGACTCACAAGTTCGAGGCCAGCTTGGGCAATTTAGGGAGACTGGGAATGTAACTCATTGGTAAAGCAGTCCTGGGTTCAATCCTCCAAATCCCCAGTACTTCAAACAACAACAAATCTAAACAGCAGGCTGACAAAATTTTGAACCCTCAAAGGCAGCACTAGGGTCAATTCTGAAGAGACATACCTTAGGGGCACCATTGTTCCCTGACCCAGGGACAGTAGAACATTTGGGAAATTGTAGCAGAAGATGATATAGCAGAAACTTTGTCATTCAGCATCCCATCCTCAAAAATAAATAAATAGAGCCAGGCTCAGTGGTGTATGGCTGTATTCCCAGCAACTCTGGAGGCTGAGGCAGGAGGATGGCAAGTTCAAAGCCAGCCTCAGCAACTTAGCAAGGCCCTGAGCAACATAGTGAGACCCTGTCTCAAAAATAAAAATGGTCTAGATATGTTGTTCAGTGGCTAATAAGCCCCCCTGGGTTCAATTCCTGATACAAAGAAGGAAAAAGTTTTGGGTGTAGTGGTGAGTGCCTGTAATCTCAGCAAGTAGGGAGGCTGAGAGGCAGGAGGATCACAAGTTCAAAGCCAACCTCAGCAACTTAGCACGGCCCTAAGTAACTTAGTGAGAACTGATCTCAAAATAAAAATAAAATAAAAATGGGCTGGGAATGGGGCTCAGTGGTTAAGCACTTCTGGGTTCAGTCCCTGGAACAAAAAAAAAAAAAAAGCTTGGCAGGACTGGCTGTAGTTGAACTGGGAAAGGAAAGCAGAGGCTTTCAGAAAGTTGGGGTTCCAGTGGAGCTCAGGAGGAATTTTTATTCTTTACTGAATTCAAACTCAGAAGGTCCAGGAGTCCCACAGTCCTGTTGTAAAGGACAGCTGTAGACCCCATGCCCAGTGTGGGGGAACACGGAGCAGGACTGGGGGTCATCTCAAGAAGCCTAGGGAGCAAGCAGCCGGTCCTCTGAGATGATGCAACTGTTAGCAAAAGTTACCAGCCTCTGGCTCAGGCTGGGTAATTGCTCAGGGGCTGGAGTCCCCATTCTCTCTCCCTCACCTCATAACTAAGGAGCGGAGTGGTCAAAGAAACTAGGGGGAAGGAAGCAAAACCTGAGATAAGAGTGGGTTAGTGAAAGGTGACTGACCTAGCTGGATGGAAGGAGGAAGGGGAGGGGATGATCGCAGAGAGAGGGAACCAAGCCTGAGGGGAGAAAGGCCAGGTGGGCGTGGCCAGGAGGGGAGTAGGCCCAGCACTGGTGGTGACAGATGGGTGGACACAAAGAGGAGAGCTTCGGGGAAGACAGATGGATGGGGGAGGGAAGAGAAGAGGCTGGGGGCGGGGGCCGTACAGTGGTTGGAGGCCCTAATGAGATTGGAAGCGAAGAGAGGTGAGTGGAGAGGAAGAAGAAAGGCGAGGCCGCCTTAAGAGACAAAGGCATTAAGGTCTAGGGGGCCAGGGGCGAGAGGGCTTGGGCTGGGCCCTGAGAAGGGGGGCTTCCAGCCGGGCTGGCAGCAAAGAGTGACAGATTGTGTAGTTAGCCAGACTGGAGACCCGCTGTCGTCTTCTAGAGGCACAGATAGGTGAAGACAGAGGACAGACCGACTGACAGAGGCCATGTGAAAACCTACGAGGAAACTCCAAGAGGAAGATGCTCCAAGATGTCTCAGCACTTCCACAAATGCAACACTCCTGCCCAGGCTCCTCCTGCCTGCCTTGTTCCTGTGACCCCAAAACACCACCAGTCTTTCACAAAATAAGGCTCCAGCCACAGGCCACTCCCAGGGAAGGGTCAGGCAGTGTGGCACAGCGAGGGTTAACGCCGTCTGCTCTCCCTGCCAGCCGCTTGCCTGGTTGGGTCCCCAGGGCTCCCCACATATGTCACCCCCTCTCCTGCCAAACCCACTGCTTCTCAGCTCCTCCAGGCCCTCCCCCACCCTCAAGGATAGACCCAGACCCCTGTGTCTTCCCTACCCACCAGTTCCCTCCCTCAACAATCTACCTACAGGCTGTCTATAGAGACAGATTTGTGAATCACAATCTGAAAAAGTGAATGCCTATAAAATGCAAAATAAGTACAGTAAAACATAAAGATATAACCCTCCTCCCTATTCCCAAGCCCTGCTCCTCCTATCCTTAAAGTGAGGGCCCCATGTAATTCCAAGACTTGAGCGGGTGGAGCTGACCTCAGAGCTCTCCCCAGCTTTCCTCCTGCATAATACCTCAGATACATGTGTGTGTGAAACTTCTTGTCACCTTTAAGTCACCAGGTGAGTGTAAGGGGTTGGTACGAGCACTTTACTATTGAGCCAGCACTTTCCCATGCGTTTCTCCCAGATGTCACACAATTCTGTGGAGAAGGTAACGTTATCCCCCATTTCACTGACGGCAAAATAAGACTCAAGTCAAGGTTAAATGACTTGGACCCAGGTCTAACTGACCCCAGGGTCAGTTCCTTTCTACCATTCTGTGCTTTTAGCGCCTCTTTATTACACAGAAATGTTCTTTTTAGCTACTACCATAAGGAACAAAGACTGAGTCCCTGAGTGAAGCCTGGGGCTGGGGCCCCAGATGATGCTTTTACTCTCCTTTCCCAGAAGTTTGCACCAGGGACAGCTCATGTCGGGTGCCACAGGGATGGAGCTTGTGGGGCTGAGGTACCTGAACTAAACAACCTATGAGGAGAGAGGCTGGCAGCGAGGGTTTGGCTCCTTCCTCCCTTCTTCATCCATCCCTCATGGTTCCTTTCCACTTTTAAGAGTCTCTCTAGTGGCCTGGAACAGTGGCTGAGCAGTATCACACTTGCCTGGCATGTTCCGGTCATGAGGACTGGGATTCTAACTCCAGTACCACATACACAACTAAGTATCAGCAACGAAAACCGGATGAAAAACTAAAATAAAAATTCACTCTTCTGTCTGTCTCTCAAAAAAAAAAAAAAGTATAGGTTCTAATTCTGTTTTCCTCAAAATCTTATGCTTCAGTATTTGCCCTCTGCCCCATTTCAGTACAAGTCCCTCACCTACAGCCTCTTTCTGGTGTCTCCAAACTCATCTCCTGTAATTTTCCTGTTTCAGCTGTCTGCTCTTTGCTTCCCCCATTGTCCATGTCTCCTTTGCATCTTGAAGCCCCCCTTAGACTATTTCCCAGGGTTAGCATCACTGCGTTGCTGGAGAGCCGCTTTCTCGGTGCCAGCATTCCATTTTCAGGTCTCTCCCCATGTCTCTTATCTCCCCCATACCTTGCATGTTTGAGTCTTCTACAGAGCCTTGGCAACCTGGCATTTCTGCCCCCATCCTCCCTTTTTTTTTTTTTTTATCTGTCTCCACTCTGTCTCTGTCTCCCTGTGACTATCTCCCCATTTCTGTGTTTCTCCCATGGCTCTTACCAGTGACTGTTTTATCTTTTTCTCTCTGCATCCCTCTCTCTCTCCAGATCTCATTCTCTCTATATTTCTCATCTCCCCTTTGGTTCTCTCTCCTGAGTCGTGTGGTCTCCTAATTCCTTGGATGGGTTGGAGGGCAGGAGGGTGGGGGAGGTAGAACTGTTGTTGCTGGGGGCTCATTAGGTGGAGATTGGTTTTTAATCAGCACCATGGCAATGATGATGCAAGAGTTGAGGTGCCACCTGATCCCCTGCCCCCCCTCCTCAAGCCTCCTTTCCCCTCCAGCTCAGCCCATCTGCTGGAGCCTGGGTACCTGTCTGGGCCTGCCCAGGTGGGAGTTGACACCTCCCAGACCTGGGGGAAGGGAGAGCAGGGAGAATTGGGGAGGAATTATGGGATTCCCCTTAGGGAATGCCTCAGCCTGGTGAAAGCCCAGAAAAGATTGATCGGTCACAGGGAAGTGGCAAATTCCCTTCCTTGGCCTTGCTCCTACTAAGGTCTATCTAGGCCCATTATAAACATTGTCAGCCTTAGTCTCCATGGTGACCTAAGAAGCCCTTCAAGAGGTTGTTACTTGTCCAAGGTCACACAGCTGTCTATGGAGTCCTCTCTATCTGAGGTTTATTTTGGATACTCACAAAATTTCAATGAAGATGTTCAGCTGAGCTGGGGAGAGAAGTGAAACCTACTGCCTCTCTGTGCTTCCCTTAGCCAGGTGCCCCCTCCCCATTCCTGTGCCCAGACATGATGGAGGCCATCATGTTATTGATGTGAACCTAATCAGTGCTCATTTGCACATAGTTTTGTTTGCCTTTTCTTGTTGCTTATTTGATGCCTGGAAAATACACTCCAACCTTGCCTAGGCTGCCCTGCCCTTCTTTCCCAAGGTCCTTCCAATCCGGGCTCTTCCTCTCTTGGCACTCCTCCCTCCTCTCCTTCAGCCCTTGCCTCTTCCCCTAAGAGTTCCTAATTTCCTGTGGGTGAGACTGGGCTGACCAGCCAAAAATAATTCCTCGTGGGGTCTGTGTCCAGAATCTGACCCTGCTTCTGGCCTGGCAATAGGGCAGGTGGGAAGATGGGGACTGGCTGGATAAGAGGGGCTTGGGGTGTATAAATCCCAGGGTGATGAGGCTGGAGGCCTGAACAGTAGCTGGAGGCAGCCTGGCAAGTGGTGGGTACCGGCCTGTAAAGAACAAGAGCTTTAGTTAAGGTGAGGACTCCTGCGTCCTCTTCTGTGTTTTAGTAATGTCCATTTGCTCTTTTTCCGGTTCCCTGTTAGTACTTTGGAGATCCTTTTTCTCAGGGAAAAAGAGGCATGGGGAAGGGACCCTCGAAGTCACACCAGGACTCAGAATGGGACTTATAACACTTAAATCTAGCTTGCTAGGGGTCTCTACCCTGCCGCCTTTGGTGTGGGATGCTGAGGGGGTTCATCTGTGGTCCTGCCCTGGCTCTCGCCCCAGCCCCACCCCTTCCCCAGCTCTCCATTTCTTGCTTATGAAATATGCATGGAGAACAGATGTCCCTGCTCCCCCACTCCCCGCCCCCCCAGGGCCAGCCTCCGCCCCCAGCTCCCGGGGGGTTCCCAGATCCCTCTGCCAATGGCTGCCTGGCCTGGCTATTTAATATTGATGAAGGGGGTCTGGGTAAGCCAATGGAGAGCTGGGGGTGTGTGTGTGTTTCTCCATATATATACATAGGGCTGGGCCCCTCAGGTGTATATGTGTCTGTGAGTGTGGGTGGACCCAGTACCTACCCAAGCCCACTCCCTCCACCTGCCACTTATATCTGCACCAACATGTGGACCCCTTTCATCTGTGCTGGAGCCTGTACAGCCACACCAAGCTCCCTCCGAGAGCTCTAGAAAACCAGTCACTAACTTTGCAGACGGATGAACCCTGAGCAGCCAGAGGAAACTGGGGCTCTCAACGCTGCCCCCCCACTGTCCTGCCGGCTTGGATCCCTTGACCAGGGTCCTCCTAGGTAAAGGGGGAACCACGGGGCTGGGAAGGGGTGGGTGTGTTCCTCCAATTCTCTGGTTTAAGCCCCTTCCTAGAGCCACCTCTTGGTTCTCTCTTGTGTGCTATGTCTCCATCCCTGACTCTCCCTCTTCCCCACTTCTCTTTGCCTCTTTGTGCTTATTTGCCCTCAATCGAATGATGTTGGTAGAAGTAGGGTGGCAAGTCCTATCCCAGATGTCTGGAATTGCAGCACCCCTGATTCTTGGAGTCCAGAACTTTGAGAGCAGAGGGGGATTTTGGGGTGAGCACTTAAGAAGAAAATAGAAGCTACTGCCCGGACTGGAGCTGAGGACAGTGGGGCTAGGTGGAAATGGGGATAGAGAGGAGAAGGGATAGCATGTCAAAGTGATTGGGGTGGAAGGGACATGGGGATCAGCAAAGAGAGAATCAGGTTATGATAAATGTGCTGGGAACCCCACAAATGATCTCCTGATTCCAACCCAAGCGTGGGAGTGAGGAGCTGGGCATGCTGATCATGCACTGTGAGATTCTGTTACACTGTCCTATGTCATCGCCATCCCCTCTTGTTCCTTTGGATCCTAGACTACGCAGAGGTTCTTATTTTCGGCATGAATGTGCATGTGTTTTGCGCTTTGCTTGTGTGTGTACTTGTCTTCCCCACTGTCAGATGTTGACGACCTTGCATCCCCCTAGAGCTTAGTGACTGTGTACTTGACTTGAGCCTGTCTACTGTGGGGTGGGTGTCACAGGAAGTTGGGGAGATGGTGACTGTAAAGGAGCCTCCATGCTTGTTTCTGTTAAGTAAGGCTGAGCTCACAGTGAGTGGCCCACTGTCCCCTCTAACGATCCTCCCAAGTAAAGCCCTTTCCCCAACTGCCTTTCCCTGATTTCCTCTGGACCTGGGGCGAGCAAACCTTCACCAAGCCTCATAAGGGTAGCACCAAGGAAGCCGTCTATGCCCTAAACTACCTTGGAATATGGGAAAGGGATATGTTACCTTTCCCCATTCTTCTTTGCAGAGTCTCCAAAAGGGCCAGGGGATAGCAAAGGTTGAAGGTGCTGAGGACAGAGCTGGGCAAGGGGGTTGTCATGAAAAGAGATATCTTCCCTTGCTTCTGGACATGGTGGTAGGATCTGATGTCCACAGTGGTCAGGTTGGGGAGATTTGAGGGACTAGGGGGGACTAAACTAGGGCAGCTGTGCTAAACTCCATACGTCCTAGTCTACCCTACGATAGACAATATGTGTGTTTTAACCCCCCTCCCAAGAAGCAAGGGTACAGAGGGGCACTGGAAGAAAAAAGATCACAAGACCAAGGTTTCAATTCTATCCTCACAGTTGTGAAAGGTCTAGAGTTATAGCCTACCTCTCTTAAAGCTGTGGCTCCAGTCTTGCTCAGTTTCTACCCTTCATCGTTATAGTAAAAACGTTGCCATTTAAACCATTTTTAAGTGTACAGTTAAGCTGGGTGCAAGATTACAGGTGCATGCCTGTAATCTTAGCTACTGAGGAGAAAGGCAGGGGGATTCCAAGTTCAAGGCCAGCCTTGGTAACTTAGCAAAACCCTGTCTCAAAATAAAAAAAAAAGGTTTGGGGATGTTCAATAGTAGAGTGCTCCTGGGTTCTGTGCCCAATGCCAGAAGAAGGAGAAGAAGAAGAAAAAAGTGTACAAATCAGTAATGTTAATATTTTCACTCTATTGTGAAACAAATCTCCAAAACTTTTTCATCTTGCAAATAGGAAGCTCCATATGCATCAAGCCACTCCTTCTACCCCCTGCCTCCATCCCCTGGCAACCACCATTCTGCTTTCTGTTTTTATGAATTAGACGACTTCAGATAACTTCATGAAAGTGGAGTTATAGTAATTTGTCCTTTTTTGACTGACTCCTTTTAGGTCCTCAAGCTTCATCTATGTTATAGCCTATGACAGTAATTCCTTCCTCTTTAAGAATAAAAGTCCATTTTAAGTATATATCACATTTTGTTTATTCATTTATCTATTAATGAACATTTGAGTTGCTTCTACCTCTTGGTTGTTGTGAGTAGTGCTGTCGTGAACATGGGCATACGAATATCTCTGGATACCCAACTTCATTTGGATATATGCCCAGAGATGGAAGTGCTGGATCATGGTAGTTACCTTTTTCAGGGCTTTTTTTTTTTTTCCAGTTTCAGTTTTTTGTTTTTTTAAGAGAGAGGGATGATGTATCTTATCAAGATACACAGCCTCCATTTTCAACTATTCCTTCTGTGAAGTGTCTCTGGACTTTTTGCTTTTTTTTTTTTTTTTTTTTAAGAGAGAGAGGAAGAGAGAATCGATTTTATTTAGTTTTTCATGTGGCTTTCATTGCTCTGACACTCTGTTGTATACATGGGGCTAGGGTTTGAACCCATGTCCTCGCGCATGCCAGGCAAGCACCATAACTGCCAAGCCACCACTCCATTCCCCCCCCCATTTTCCATTTTTTTTTTCCGTTTTCCATTTTTGACGAGTGTTCATTTTGTTTGCCATAGCAATTGAACCATTTTACAGTCCCACCCACAAGGCTTTATGAAGTTCCCCATTTTTTCCACAGCCCTGCCAATACCAATTTTGTTTTAGGCTTGTTTTCTGGTTTCGTTTTCTCTTTTTGCAGTGCTAGAGATTGAACCCACGGCCTCCTGCATGTTAGGCAAGTGCTCCATGGCTGAGCCACATCCCCAGGCCCTGGTTTTTGTTTATATAGTAGACATCCCTAGTGGATGTGTGGTGATATCTCATTGTGGTTTTGATTTGCATTTCTAGTACTTAATGATATTCAGCATATTTTCATATGCATGGTCATTTGTATGTCATCTTTGGAGAAATGTCTTTTCCAGTTCTTTGCCCATTTTTTAACAATGTTATTTGACACTTTTGTTGTTGAGATTTGGACTTAAATGTTCCTAATTTAACCCTTCTTCGAATATATGATGTGCTAATATTTTATTTCAATCTGTAAGTTAATTTTATACACTCTGTTGACTGTAGTTAAGTTTGATGTCTGTCTCTCTCTCTCTCTCTTTTTTGTGCTCTTGTTGTCTGTGCTTTTGGTATCATATCCAAAAATTCATTGCCAAATCCAATGTCATAAAACTTTCCCCTATGTCTTCTTCTAGGAGGTTTTAGTTTTAGGCCTTCAGTCCTCTTGCTCAGTTTTAGCCTTCCTGGTATTTCCTTTGCATTATTTCAGCTTTTCCCATCCCTTACATTTTAGAGACTCTCTCTCTCTCTCTCTCTCTCTCTCTCTTTCTGTTTCTCTCCTACTGCTTTACCCCATGTCCATGTGTCAGTCTCTCCCTGGCCCTGCCCTGTCACCTACCTGCATGTTCTGCTGTGGTTCCTCCACAGGCACAGCGCCTTACCACTAGCAGTCCATCTCAACTCCCACTACCCTGACTCCAACTCTTAGCTGTCCACTCCTTTCTCTCTCACCATCTGTCAATTTTCCTTTGTTTTTCAGGCTCCATTCTGGAACCCTGACCATGGAACCCTGAAGTGGCTCTGATTTCCAGAGCTCAGTGGCAGACCCTACCACCCCAGGCCCTTCCTGCCCCT
>PVKS010028996.1:0-25811 GCA_004027875.1 Aplodontia rufa
GGCATAGGGTGGGGGACAGGGTTGGGGGAGGGCTTAGGAAGAATATCTAGGAGACGGGAGGGTGGGAATATGGGAGAATCATCTCAGAAGGAGATCTCTGACTTCCACAAGATAATCCATTTAACTCAGGGGGTCTTCTGGGGGAAACAGCAACATGAGGAACCCAAGCTGAGCATCCATGACATGCCATTAGCTTTGGATAACTAAGTATATAAACATTTGTTCTTGATTGTTTGACAATGTTTTCCCCTCAATTGTAACTCCATATTCATCTAATAAATTAAAAAACAAAACAAACAAAAAAACTAGCCTTGTAGCTGCAACAGCAAATGGCATGACCACTGTTTTGTCTTGTTTTTTACGTTTACCAAAGATGCTTGAAAGTAATGATTCATCATTGAGTGTAGAACCTTTTATTTATTTATTGCTTTTTTAAAATCATTGTCAGGTACCACTTTATAAATTCTAAGTTCATTCATGCTATGTTAGGAAAATAATAATAATAGATATTTGAACATGGGGTTTGAACCCAGGTCTCTGCACATGCCAGACAAGTTCTGTAACTGCCAGGCCGCCACTCCAGCCCAGCACTAATATTTTTTCTTTTAAACGAGAGGACAGTGAGAGAGAGAGAGAGACAGAGACAAACAATTTTTATTGAGTTTTTCACATGGCCTTCATTGCTTTGACACTTAGTTATGCACATGGGTACAGCAAGCACCGTAACTGCCAAGCTACCACTCCAGCCCCAGCACTAGTATTTTTATTATATTTTTTTTTTCAGGGCTGAGGATCGAACTCAGGACCTTGTGTGTGCTAGGCAAGCGCTCTGCCACTGAGCTAAATCCCCAACCCCTGCCAGCACTAATATTTTTAACAATGTATTTATATATTTGAAGAAAATAAACATTTAAATCAGTGCAGCTTTTCATAGTTAAATAGGTTGCCTAAACAAGATCACACGAAAAACCAAAATGAGATGCGTAAGCTGCATTTATTTTTTCTTCTGCATATTTAACGTGAAAAAAGTCATTTCTGCTTTCCTATGTGCCAAATCCTATCTAAATTTAAAATGAGGGCTGGAGTGGTGGCTCAGCGGTTTTGGCGCTTACCTGGCAAACACGAGGACCCGGGTTCAAACCCCAGCACCATGTACACAACTATGTGTTAGAGTAACAAAGGCCATGTGAAAAACTAAATAAAGTTGTTTCTCTCTTTCTCTGTCTCTCTCACTGTCCTTCTCTCTTTGAAAAAAAAATGTAAAATGAATTATAAAAGGCAGAAAATATTTTTAAGAGTCTTTATGAATAAGTAACTACTATTGTCTAAATGTTTATTGGTTGAAAATATCCTTGTCAGTCAAATACATTACTTGTTAGATTTATCTATAAGTCCCCAAAATATTGTACTTGTATCAGACTTTTTAAGATGGCTAGGAAAAGAGGAATAAAAATTACCTTTGGTGTTTTCTGGATAAGGATTGGGAGGGTTCCAGATGGTACATGATGTTGTCCACCGGACCATACAGTTTGCCTGTACTTCTAGGGAAAGCCTATTGGCTTCATGGATACCAGGAAAGAAACCCACACAGGTGTATTTTATCATTTACAGGAAAAATTTTTTTTATTTTTCCTAAGGAAAATTTTCTACTTGTTGATTCTTGTGGTATAATGAACTCCCCAAACTTAGTGGAGTAATACAGTGGTTTTTCTTTACTTGGTGGTGGTTGTTGTTTTAAGATAGAGTTAATTTTATTTTTTCATGTGGTTTTTGTTTTTCCTCCACTTAATTGTATATGTGGTGCTGGGGATGGAACCCCGGTCCTTGTGCATGCCAGACAAGCACTCTACTGAGCCACCTTCTAGCCCAGTTTTTTTTTTTTTGCTTGTAATTTTGCAAAGCAGACAGGCCTCAGAAGAGTCACTGTTTACTCTATTGGGTTTCATTAGATGAGGGTCAAAACCTGGGATTAGAATCACCTCAGAACTCATGCATACGTCTGCGAGTTGATCCTCTCCATGTGGCCTGGGCCTTGTCACAAGATAATGTCTGGAATTCCAGGGCTTGTGTGGTGAGAGAGAACCAGGGAAAAGTTGTATTGCCTGCTCTACTCTCTGAAGTCAGAATTACATTAATGCTAGTTTCTATGAATACCTAGAGGAAAGTAAGGTGGCCAATTTTCAAGGGAACTTTAAGCTCCACCTTTGGTAGCATTAATGAACTTGGAGCTGTGTGATTTTTTGTTTGTTTATTTTTTTTTTATTAGAAGTATATAGAGATTACAATTGAGGGGGAAACATTATCAAACCATCAGTAACCAATGTATATATACTTTGTTATCCAGGGGTAATGCCAAAACATGGATGACCACCTTGGGTTTCACTTGTTGCAGTTTCCCCCAGAAGAACTCATGCATTAAATGGGTATCTCATGGAGGAATGACATCAGCTTCTGAGATGGTTCCCCCCTATTCCCACTCTCCAGACTCCTATGAGTTCTTCATACACCCTCTTCCTCATCCCCCTCCCTACGCCTCCAAGTATCCTAGGGAGCCATCCCCCTATTACGCTGAGAGTCATACAATTTGAAGTTATTGTTACGTTAGCTGTCTAACCTACTGCTTCCCCATGCATGTATTCTAGCTTCCATAGATGAGAGAAACCATTTGGCCCTTGAGTCTCTGAGATTGGGATACTTCACTTAGCATAATTCTTTCCATCTCCATCCATTTGATATCAAAAGCCATATTGTCTTCTCTAATGGCTGAATAGTATTCCATAGTATATATGTACCAAAGCTTTTGTATCCACTCGTCGAGTGAGGGGCATCTGGGTTGGTTGGTTGTTTATTTTAAGAGAGAGGGACAATGAGAGAGAGAGAGAGAGAAAGATAGACTCAATTTTATTTAGTTTCTCATGTGGCTTTTGTTACTCTGACACTTTGTTGTGTATGTGATGCTGAGGTTTAAACCTGCATACTCTCGTGTGCCAGACAAGCGCTGCAGCTGCTGAGCCACTGCTCCAGACCCTGGAGCTGTGTTTTAAAAATCATCATGTAATGTTGTTGTTGTTTTTCCTGCTTTTGTTTTGGGTTTTTTTTTTTAAGCATATTAGAGCATCAGATCCCCTTTTCCAGAGCATGCTTATGAGTAACCCTAAAAACTAAAGGTAAAGATTATGAAGCTGTATATTATTGACTTATTTGGTTGATGAAAGTAATTTTTTCATTGAGCTAATGAAAACTTGCAAAGAGGAAGAAGAAAAATGAAGCAGAAAAGTTTTTTAAAGGAGGGGAAAAGGACAAGTGACATGAACAAAAGAAAAAAAAATCTCTGGATTGAGAAGCCTTTGACTGAGTTTCTCTCCAGTCCCAAAAATCTTATCCTAGGGCCCATAGATGAATTTTGGGCAGTCTGAATCCATCTCACTGAAGGTAACTTTAATTGTGTGCACATGCATAACTTCTTCTGGTGAGGCCCTCAGAGGAGCTTAGCACCCAGAGCAGCCTGGTGGGCTCCAAAGGGCAGATTAGATTTAAGCATTTCTCTTAGGCCCTCAAGGTATAGGCTCACATGACAGTGTCTGGATGGTGTTATGTGGAAACAAGGTATATGATGTCATGTGAGCTTACATTTGATTACATTATCCCTGGAGAATCTTTGAGATGTTAGAATGTACATATGCTTTGCCTAGAGCTTGATTTATGTGAAAAAGTCTACCAGTCGTTTATTAAATATATTTTTTTTCTTTTTAAGCACAAAGATTGTGTGGTTCCTTACCTTCTTCGACTTCTCAAAGGACTTCCAAAAGTGTTTTGGGTAGAAGAAAGCACAGCTCGGAAAGGCAAAGGTAATTTTATTTAATGTTTTCCCTGAATACAAGGAAGAATATGTTCAATGTCTTTAAGGATCAGGAGTTTATGTATAGTAACATACATAAACTGCTTCTAACTGATCCCACTCTTGGCTGAGGGACAACTAACTTCCTACAGCAATTTGGGCTGAGCTTACCATTGTCCAGTGCTGATGTGTGAGAAAGGGAGTAGGCAGGTGGCCTGGCAGCTTTCCAGTGTGCTTTTTGGAGAGTGAACAAGAACTTTCAGATCTTCAGGAATATTTTCTCATGTATCTGTAGTTGGAATTGGATCACCTGCCTGTCCTCAAGCTTTAGTCATATTGCCCTTAGAGTAATAGACTCACCCCTGGAGGGAAATCAGTTTTCCACATTGCATTGAAGCTGTTCCAAAAGGGTGAGGCGAATGATGATGACTCATTCAGTGTGTTCACTATAATTAGTTTTATCATTTTGTTGCTATTGTTAAGTTTCAGTTAAATTTTACATCTTTATTATTTTTTTTTAAAGAGAGAGAGGGTCAGTGAGAGAGAGAAAAGTAATTTTTATTTAGTTTTGCATGTGACTTTTATTCCTCTGACACTTTGTTGTGTACGTGGTACTGGAGTTTGAACTTGTGTACTTGCGCATGCGAGGCAAGTGCCACAACCACTGAGCCACCACTCCAGCCCCAAACTTTACGTCTTTAGAAATGGAAAAAATTCATGTGTGTTTTTGTTTAGCTTGTATTTTGATCTTTTTTTTTTTATGGCCAAAGTGAAAGTAATAGTCTTCGCCTCTCCTGTCCACTGCCCTCTTTCCCTTCCTCTCTCCTTACGTTTTTCCTTCTCTTCCTATCAAATACTCACATAGGTCCAGTGTTGCCAAACTTTGTAATAACTACTAGTAAAACTGCTATTCTTTGTACACTGATTTGTCAAGGCTCCAGATTCTGCTTGGAAGACCTCCAGCATTTCAGGTTCATGATCTATAAGACAAGTTTCTTTGGAATCTTCCTGTGAGGCCTGATATAGGATCTTTGGATAATAGCAGGAGTTAGTGTCTGTAGTTCTCAAGTTTGAGAATGAGCTGGAACTACATTTTAAAATTCTAGGTACAGAAATAAAAATGTAATAATTTGGGGCTGGAGCAGTGGCTCAGTGGTTACGACGCTTGCCTGGCCGGTGTGAGGACATGGGTTTGAACCCCAGCACCATGTGTAAACGAAATGTCGGAGTCACGAAAGCCACATGAAAAACTAGATAAAATTGATTCTTTCTCTCTCTCTGTCTCTCTCTCTCTCTCTCTGTCCTTCTCTCTTTATTAAAAAAATGTAATTTCTGCCATGTACTATGAATATATCCATAAAATAATGGGCATTTGTTTGTCATTGATTCAATATTAAAATTGACTACATTTTAATCATGATTGAACCAAATAGCATTGTTTCTAACATTTCAAAATATTCCTGGTAGGAGAACTGCATAACTTACAGTCTTCTAGGTAGAGCACTCTCTCCAGTCTTGAGGATTACTAAGAATCCTTCCTTCCTTATAGAAGGTCTTGGTGATAGAAGGACTTCAAAGCTCATGGAGTCGGGGTGGAGGTGTCACTCAGTTATAGAACTTGTACTTAGCATGCAGGAGGCCCTGGTTTCAGTCCCCAGAACCAGAAACAAACACACAAAAGCTTGATAGCTTCTGTGTACCATCTTATACATCAAGACTGATTTCTCACTTTTATTTAGGAAGGGAATAAAAATAGAATCTTGGGGCTGGAGTGGGGTGGCTCAGCAGTTAGGGTGCTTGCCTGGCATGTGCAAGGATGTGTGTTCGAACCCCAGCACCAAATACACAATGAAGTGTCGGAGCAACAAAAGCCACATGAAAAACTAAACCAAAGTATTTTACTAAAAGAAAGAGGTCCATATCATGTTGTGTCTCATTGAGGGCAGCCACTATAAACTGATCCCTTGGAAGGCCATTTGAGAAGGAACATATAGAATTAGATGGCCAGCAGGTGTGGCCCAGTGTCTTATTTCTAATGATCTGATTCCTGTCTTCATATCTTCCAGGTGCACTCCCAGTTGCAGAGAGCTTTAGCTTCTGCCTGGTTACTTTGCTATCTGATGTGGCTTATAGGGACCCTTCACTTAGGGATGAGGTAAGCATGTGATAATTTGTGCATCACTATTGGATCAAAAAGAACACCATTCTTCCTTACAGATTAGAAAACTAGACTGTAGTAGAGACATAAACAGGCAGTTAATGTCATAAATAACTTGCACTCATAAGGAATAAGAATGAGGGCTGTTTAGTTATGAAAAGATGATTTGGAGACTTATCACCTATTTAGTGAGTATGGAGAAAGAAGTAACCCCAAGGGCTTCTGGGTACAAGCTCCAGGAGGACTGCATGACACACTGTTAGGATTTCTGTACTAGCCTACAGAGTCAGGGTTTCTGCCTCTGAAAGTCAGTCAGTTCATTGACCATTTGACAACAGTGGAGAGATGAATGTGGTTAGTCAGGATAATACCTAAAGCTCCTTTTAATTTTGATTTAATGTTATGTTCTTTATTTAATTTTGTTTCTTTGACTATTACAGATTTTAGAGGCACTTTTGCAGGTTTTGCATGTCCTTTTGGGAATGTGCCAGGCCTTGGAGATTCAAGAAAAAGGTATGATTATAGACCTTAATGCTTTTTTATCTTTGCATTTTTTTCTTAAGTCTTTGCTTTTCTGTTCTTTACTCTTTATTTTTCTTTTCTGTTCTTTGGTACCTGATGTCTACCCTTATGGATGAAAATATTTCACATTTGTTGTGTATTAATATACTGAGAGGAGGGGCTGGAGTGGTGGCTCAATGGTTACGTGCTTGCCCAGCATGAGCAAGTACAGTTGAGTTCAAATCCCAGCACCACGTACACAACGAAGTCTCGGAGCAGCGAAGGCCACGTGAAAAACTAAATAAATTTGTTTCTCTCTCTCTCCCTCACTGGCCCTCTCTCTTTAAAAAAAAGACACACGCGCGCGCGCGCGCGGACGGACACACACTGAGAGGACACATGGGGTCATGAGCATAGTTCTGTACACAAATGCTAGGTGGTCTTGGACAAGAAGTTAGCAAACTTCTGAGCCTCAATTTCTTCATCTGTAACATGGGAAGTTTAGTTGACTTTCTAAAGGTCCGTTTTTCTATAGTATAAATAAGGCTACCAGTGCAATCCTAGAAGGTATGAATATATTAAGTATATTCAGGGTACCTGAAAATATGACCTAAGTATATTTTTGAATTGGATGTACCATGAATAGATCATGACCTTCTTTTTTTTTTTTTAAAGAGAGAGGGACAGTGGGAGAGACAGAGAAAGAGAGAAATAACTTTATTTAGTTTTTCACATGGCCTTAGTTACTCCAACACTCAGTTGTGTACGTGGTGCTGGGGCTTGAACCCAGGTCCTCATGTTTGCCAGGCAAGCGCCGAAACTGCTGAGCCACCGTTCCAGCCCGATCCTGACCTTTTAAGGAGAGCATGGAGACATAGTCTGCACTTGTTTATGTTGGATTAAAAATATCACTGATTGGCCTCTGGGGTTGACCATGTTACTATGACTAATTCTGAACTTTACCATTTGTTAGGGTAGGTTGTAAAATGTTATAAGTTGGTACAGAAGGTTACTATCTTATAACTTTCTCACTTGGTCTTCTAGAATACCTTTGCAAGTATGCAGTCCCATGCCTGATAGGAATCTCTCGAGCATTTGGGCGTTACAGCAACATGGAAGAGTCCCTCCTCTCGAAGCTGTTTCCCAAAGTCCCTCCTCATTCCCTGCGAGTCCCAGAAGAGCTGGAAGGTGTCCGAAGGCGTTCCTTCAATGACTTCCGCTCCATCCTCCCCAGCAATCTGCTGACTGTCTGTCAGGAGGGCACCCTGAAGAGGAAAACCAGCAGTGTGTCCAGCATCTCTCAGGTGGGGTTAGGCTCCTGGAAGAAGAGCAGGGGAGAAGGATCTCATTAAGTGCTCATGTGAAGAAAATACCACTTGTCTCTAGTTTAAGGAAACTGAAGAAAGGTTGTCATTAGAATTCTTTTTAATCTCTTCAAGCTTGCCTCATCTTTTTAAAGATTTATAAAAGTGATTATTTCATAACTGAGAAGAATTTGTTTCATAGTAGTTGAGTGCCAAACTCTATCCTGAGTGGGAGATAGTTGGTGCCTTTAAAAAGTATATAGTTGAAGATTGGGAGTATAGCTCAGTGGTAGAGCACGTGCCGAGCATATGCAGAGTCCTGGTTCAGTCCCCAGCACCAAGAAAAAGAAATATATAATTGACTAATGGAGAAAAGATAGAAATACTAAACACTAAAAAAATTCATCTCAGTCATCAAGTATAAATATATGGCTAGGTACAAAGACTTTGGTGATACAGTATGTAATAGAGGATCCTGTAAATGCATTGAGCTTTAGGGAGGAGGTGAAAGCGTGGCTGAGGACTTCAGGTACAGATATTGGGCTGATAGAACCTTGCCTAAGACAAACCTGTCGGAGGTCTCAGGGGCCTTTTCTGATCTGTAATTCTGGTTGTGTTTCAGGTCAGCCCGGAACGTGGCATGCCCGCTCCGAGCTCCCCTGGAGGATCTGCCTTTCATTACTTTGAAGGTGAGCTTTACATCTCCATCAAGAATATTAACCATTTAATACTCACACAGGGCTCACAGTAACTTCTTGTGATGTTAAAATTCTAGCAGGATTGACATCACAAGAAGTCACTGTAAGCCTGTTCTGTTATCACGGATACAAAATGACAAGCTTTTAGAAAGCAATTATTTTCTGTTTTCATTTACATTTCATTTACTAAGTTTTCAAATATATAGAGAAAAGTACAGGAACTACTTTGTAGACCCAAATGCTTGCCATCAGAATTTTTGTACATTAATCTTTAAAAGCACTGATTTTCAGGTAGAATGGCTAATGGTGGGTGCTATTATGTTTTTAAAAAGGTCATTAAGCAGGGGCTGGAGCGGTAGTCTAGTGGTTAGGGCGCTTGCCTGGGATGTGTGAGTACTCAAGTTCAAACCCCAGCACCACGTACACAATGAAGTCTCTTGGAGGAATGAAAGTCACATGAAAAACTAAATTAAAATTGCTTCTCTCTCTCTCTCTCTCTCTCTCACAAAAGTTATAAGGGGCCTGGAGTGGTGGCTCAGCAGTTAAGAGTGCTTGCTTGACATGTACAAGGACCCATATTCAAACCCCATCATCACATACTCAGCTAAGTGTCGGAGAAACAAAGGCCAGATGAAAAAAATAAATAAAATTTATTCTCTCTTTCTCCCTCTCTCTCTCCTTATAAAAAAGTCAACTATGTAGATATTGTTGAAAAATGTAGTAATGCTACTTTATGCAGCTTTGCTAATCAAGGTACTTTCATATAATTTATTGAACTTGAGTCACGTGAATACCCTGTGCCCTGTCAGACACATTTTAAAATTATCTGCACTTTATCCTTGAGGGGAGTTAAATGAGAGGATATGGAGAAAACAGAATAACATACCTCACAATATAATCTGTTCTACTTTTGATTGATTCTGGTTGCTAAAATAGCAAGTCTCAAGGCAATCTTGAGATATAAGGGGAATTTTTAGAAAGGAGGGAAGTTAGTATATCTCAACTCAAAAAAGTGTAGGTAGCTTTTTGTATGGTATTTCTTGGATGTGTGAGAATATAACATATTATGTGGTTTTTTGTTTGTTTTTGCACATAATTAGGAACTGAACCCAGGAGTGATCTATCTCACAGCTATATTCTCAGCCCTTTTAAATTTTTTTTTTTGAAGCTGGACATAGTGGTGCATGCATATAATCTCAGTGACTTGGGAGGCTGAGACAGGAAGATCACAAGTTCAAAGCTAGCCTCAGCAACTTAGCAAACCCCTAAGCAACTTAGCAAGACCTTGTCTCAAAATAAAATATAAAAAGGACTGGGGGTGTGGCTCAGTGGTTAAGCTGTCCTGGGTTTAATCCCTGGTACCAAATAAATAAATAAAATAAATTTTATTTTGAGTCAGTCTTGCTAAGTTACCCAGGCTGCTCCTAGACCTGTGATCCTCCTGCCTCAGCCTCCCCAAGTAGCTGAATTACAGCTTGTGTGTGTGTGTGTGTGTGTGTGTGTACGTAATACACACACACACACACACACACAAGCTGTGTACGTAATACACACACACACACACATATATATAAATATATAAATATATTTATATATATATATAAAAATTTACTCACCTCTCAAAGAGATCCCTTGTCCAGGTGTGAAATATATCCCTGGGCTCTAAAACCTTTTCCTACCTGCAGTCCTTTGAGGATTATGAGGACAGCCATAATTTGAAGACTTCTCTTTCCCTGGTTAACAGCTCTTTGTCCAGCTTCTGTGGCAAGGGCCCTTCAGCATGGTGTTGCTGCCCTTTAAGCATATTCATTAAGTGGCCAGATGCAGGCACACCCAGCCACTATTGACTATGCAAGCTCTAATGTCACTTCAGCAGATCCACCATCTACTCTATGCTGGCAGGCTTGTGAGCAGAGGGATAATGTGTACCTTTTAAGTGTACCTCCTTGTAGGAGAGTCAGTTAGCAGTACACACTGCTTTCTTCTGTGTTTGCTCACATACCTCTAGTTCTACTTGGACTCTTATAATGAGTCCTCTCCCTTTCTAGACCCTCTTCTACAAAACTGTAGGAATGTTTTTTAAGAATTATTTTTAAATTTGTCTTTTTTTTTTTTTATTGTACTAGCAGTTGAACCCAGGACTCTTTGTCAGCCTTTTTTTTACTGAGTTGTCAAGGCCAGCTTTAAACATGGAATCCTCCTGTCTCAACCTCTCAAGTTTCTGTGTACCCAGCTTTTTAAAATTTTTATTGGTGCATTATAATTATGTATAACAGTCAGATTTGTTGTTACATATTCATACATGCACATAATATACTTTGGTCAGTTTCATTCCTCAGTACCTTTCCCTTTCCTTTTCCTCCTCCCTCCCCTCTCTTCCTGGATCCTGTTCTCTAATCTACTGTTCTCCCTTCTATTTTTATGTATCTATTTATTTATTTATTCTTCTGGTTTGTGTTTTTCCAAAAACCAGGCTCACACATGCCATGCTAGCACTCTACCTCGGAGCCACCTCTCTAGCTCATCTTCCTTCTGTTTTTATGGAAGCTGCCCCCGATACATCTTTTTTTCTCCTCCAGCTTCCGCATATAAGAGTGAACATATGATTCTTGGCTTTCTGGTTTGGCTTATTTAATTTAACATATGCTCTCAAGTTCCATCCCTTTTCCTGCAGATGACATAATTTCATTCTTTATGGTTTAATAAGACTCCCTTGTGTATATACACATTTTCTACTTCCATTTATCTGTTGATGGATACTTAAGCTGACTCCTTAATGTGACTATTATAACTTCTATAAACATGGGTATGCATATACCACCATAGTATGCTGACTTTTTTTTTTTTAAAGAGAGAATCAATTTTATTGATTTTTTTTCATGTTTTTTGTTTTTGTATGTGATGCTAGGGTTCAACCCCAGATCCTCATGCATGCCAGGCAAGTGCTCCAACCCTTGAGCCACTGCTCCAGCTCCTGCTGACTTTAGTTCTATAGGATTATGACCAAGGAGTGGTATGGCTGGGTCATATGTTTGTTCCATTCCTAGTCTTTTGAGAAATCTCCATACTAATTTCCATAGTGGTTGTGTTAATTGAGAGTCCCACGAATAATGTATTAGTGTTCCTTTTCCCCTACATCCTTTCTAGCATTTATTGTTATTTGTATTCTTTTACTTTTTAAAGAGAAAGGGAAAGAATAAGAGGGAGAGAAAGAGAGAATGAATTTTATCTATTTTTTTCTTTGGCTTTCATTTCTCCAACATTTACTTGTGTACATGGGGCTGGGGTTTGAACCCTGGTCTTTAACTGCCCTGGTCTTTAACTTTAACTGCTGAGCCACCACTCTAGCCCCTATATTTGTGTTCTTTTTTATTTTATTTTATTTTTTTAGTTTTTATTTTTAAAGAGAGAGGGACAGTGAGAGAGAGAAAGCGAGAAACTATTTAGTTTTTCATGCTGGCCTTTGTTGCTGTAAGACTTCGCTATGTACGTGGTGCTGGGGTTTGAACTTGCAAACTTGTGCATGCAAGGCAAGCACTGTAACTGCTGAGCCACTGCTCCAGCCCCTTTTTTTAAAAAAAAAAAACAAAAACAAAAAAAAAATCATTATTTCTTTTCTCCTCTTCTTTTTCTTCCTCCTCCTCCTCTTCCTCCTCCTTTGTCCTCCTTCTTCTTCCTTCTTCCTTCTTTGAGGGACAGTGAGAAGGAGAATCAGTTTTATTTAGTTTTTCCTGTGGCCTTCATTGCTCCGGCACTTTGTTGTGTACATGTTGCAGGCATTGAACCTGCATCCTCGCACATGACAGGCAAGTGCCGTAACTGCCAGGCTACTGCTCCAGCCCTATTATTTGTATTCTTTTTTTTTTTTTTTAAGAGAGAAGGACAGTGAGAGAGAGAGAGAGAGACAGAATCAATTTTTATTGAGTTTTTCACATGGCTTTCGATGCTCTGACACTTAGTTGTGTACGTGGGTGCTGGGCTTTGAACCTGTGTACTTGCGCATGCCAGGCAAGCGCCGTAACTGCCGAGCCACCGCTCCAGCCCCTTATTTGTATTCTTTAGCTGCCATTCTACCTAGAGTCAAATGAAATCTATGTAGTTTTTTTTTCCTTTAAGAGAGAATCAATTTTATTTATTTTTTCATCTGGCCTTTGTTTCTCCGACACTTAGTTGTGTGTTTGGTGGGGTTTCAACCAGATCCTTGTACATGTCAGGCAAGTGCTCCTACCACCGAACCACTGCTTCTGCCCAACTCTTATGTAGGTTTTTTGTTTTTGTTTTTAAATAGAGAGAGGAACCCAGATCTTAGGTCCTTGGTTCCCCTAGTCTCATGCTGGCTCAGCCACAGAGCACTTTGTCTTCATCTCATGGTGTCTGGTTGAGAGGTGCTTTCTGATCACAGCCTCTTTCTCTTCTTCCCTATTCTGCTCCTTGGGTATTTGTTTGTTTGTTTTTGGTACTGGGGATTGAACCCAGAGGTGCTTAACCACTGAACTAAATCCCCATCTTTTTTTTACTTTTTATTTTGAGACAGGGTCTCGCCAAGTTGCTTAGGGCTTCTGCTAAGTTGCTTAGGGCTTCCGCTATGTTGCTGAAGTTGACCTAGAACTTGTGATCCATCTGCTTCAGCCTCCCATGTTGCAGAGATTACCAGTGTGCACCACTGCACCTAGCTCCATCTACTCTTTTTAAACTAACTATTCCCTCCCTTGTTTCCTCATTTGTTTACCAGTTCTTACATTGACCCTTCAGAAGTTCTATTACCCCATCTCCTTCTGTTGTTCTCAGTTGCTGGTTTGTATCCACACTTAATCAGTTAGGCAGCGTATCAGCAGTTGTAGTATGATGCCCCAGCTTTGACACAGCTGGGACTAAATTCAGCTCTTTGTTTTGTCTGTGCTCTAGTACTTGAGAAGGTCATGCAGTTTATTATTGGATTCTTTTTATAGATTGATATTGTCTGTTGTTATTTACTGTGAAAATATTAATAGATTTATTTATTTTCTAATGTAAGTTTTCTACTAATATTTAAGAGAGAGGGGCAGTGTATGTGTGTGTGTGAGAGAATCAACTTTATTTGGCTTTTCATGTGGCCTCTGTTGCTCCAATACTTTGTTGTGTATGTTGTGCTGGGGCTTGAACCCACATTTCTGCGCATGCCAGGCAAGCACCGGAACCACTGAGCCACTGCTCCAGCCCCCTACTGATGTGTTTTAATAATATATTTTTAAATAAATTATTTGCTTTTGGAGTCATAATTATTAGTATCAGATGACTCAATGACTTTATTCCCATTTTGACTTTTTTCCTTCAGTTTTTTTATTGTGGTGAAATATGCATAAAATTGCCATCTTTACCATTTTAGGTGTACAGTTCAGTGGAATTAAATTTATTCATAGTATTGTGTGACCATCAATCAGCACTCCCATCTGTCTCCAGAAATCTTTTCATCTTGTAAAACTGGAATTCTGTACATACCATTAAATAATAATGCCCTATTTTCTCCTTCCCAGAGCTCTTGGCAGCCACTGTGCTACTGTCTCTGTGATTTTGACTATTCTAAGTACCTTACAGAAGTGGGCGCATACAGTATTTGTCTTTTTGTGATTGACTTACTTCACTTAATTGTTGGGATTTTGAAACTTGTAGTAGTGTGCATTTTTTGTTCTAAGTTTTGTGACAAAACATCTTAGAGGCTCTGTGGACTTCAAACTATAACATCTCTGAGCCTTTAAAAGCATGTTATTCTCTGGATATTGTGGCACACACCTATAATTCCGGCTACTTGAGAGGACAACTTGGTAACATCCTATCTTAAAATAAACTAGTTTTTAAAAGGACTGGAGTTTTGCTTATTGGTGGAACTCTTGCCTAGACATATGAGACCCTGAGTCCAATCCCCAATACCAACAAAATAAAAAATAAAATAAAAGGATATCAATCTTTTTCTCCTCTTCCCACATATGAAGTTATATTGTCTAAGAGGAAGGCGTTAATGACAATCATATCTGAGTCTTTAACGTGAAATATCCAAGTGAGTGATGTAGCTCTCCAAGAATTTGTAATCAACATTTCTTTTTTTTTAACTTTGAGAGAAAATCAATTATTTATTTATTCATCTAATTTTTGTTTCTCCAACACTTCTTGTGTATGTGGTAGTGGAGTTTGAACCCTAGTCCTTGCACATGCCAGGCAAATGCTCCAACCACTGAGCAACTGCTGTAGCCCCAGCATTTCTTTCTTTCTTTTTTCTTTTTCTTTTTTTAAAGAAAGAGGGACAGTGAAAGAGAGAGAGAAAGAGAAAATCAATTTTATTTAGTTTTTCACCTGGCCTCTGTTGCTCCAACACTTCAATATGTACCTGGGACTGGGGTTTGAACCCACATACTTGCGCATGCCAGGCAAGCCCTGTAACCGCGGAGCCACTGCTCTAGCCCCAACATTTATTTCTTAATTTAAAAAAACCAAAAAACAAAGATCTGGGTTGATGTCGCATGCCCATAATTTCAGCTACTCAGGAGGCTGAGGGAGGATCATCATAAGTTCAAGGCAACCAACAACTTACTAAGACCCTCTTTCAAAATAAAAAAGGCTGGGGGATGTAGCTCAGTGGTAGAACATCTCTGGATTCAATTTCCAGTACCCCTCCACACTACATAAATAAATAAATAAATAAGAAATTGGAGTATAAACAAAGTGAGAACTACATCTCTGTAGGTTGTTGAGGGAATATGCTTGAGGAAGTGTCCTAGTCATATGTACCACAGTGACTTTCTGGTTTTGTTTGTTTGTTTGTTTTTCTCTTGCCAGCCTCCTGCCTGCCTGATGGGACTGCTCTGGAGCCTGAGTACTACTTCTCCACCATCAGCTCCAGTTTTTCAGTTTCTCCTCTGTTCAATGGTATTACTTATAAGGAGTTCAGTATTCCTCTAGAAATGCTTCGGGAACTCTTAAACTTGGTAAGCAGAGCATTAATGGATAAAAAGACCAACTATGAAGAAATCAGTCAGTGAAATTGCCAGAGATGGAAGCCAGCTTTTTCTTTTTTTCTTTGTTTTTTTTTGGTGGGGGGCGGGTTGTTCCTAGGTATTGAACCCAAAGCACTTTATCAATGAGTTATATATCACCAGCACTTTTTATCTTGTATTTTGAGATAGGGTTTCACTAAGTTGCTAAAGTTGGCTTCAAATTGTGTACTTCCTGACTTAGTCTCCACAATCTTGCTAGGATTACAGATTATAGGCGTGGACCAGCAAGCCCAAGAAACCTATATTTTTTTAAGAGGAAGACTTTGAATTGAGTATCTCTCACCTGAAGTGCTTGGGACAAAGTGTAGTTTCAATTTCAGACTCTTGAGTTTTGGAATTTTACATATGTATAAAATGAGATTTTGGGGGTGGTATCCAAGTCTAAGCATAAAATTCATGTGTTTCCTATATACCTTATACACACAGTCTGTAGATAGTATTTTTTTTTAAAGAGGGAGAGAGAATCAAATTTATTTTTTCATCTGGCCTTTGTTTCTCTGACACTTAGTTGTATATGTGGTCCTGCGGTTTGAACCCTGGTCCTTTCATATGCCAGGCAAGTACTTTACCGCTGAACCACCACTCCAGCCCCTAAAGATAGTCTTATACAATTTTATTTTATTTTTTTAAGATGAGGTCTTATGATGTTACTCAAGTTGACCTTGAACTCCTAAAGTCAGGTGTGGAAATTTCCTCTTGTGGCAACATGTTGGTGCTAAAAAGATTTCAGATTTGGAACATTTCAGATTTCCACAATAGAGATGCTCAAACTGTACTGGTATTTCCAAGTGCTATTTAGAAAGTCATGAATCTGGGATTGGGGATTTAGCTCAGTGGCAGAGTGCTGGCCTAGCACGCGCAAGGCCCCCCGAGTTCGGTCCTCAGCCCTAAAAAACAAAAAAAGAAAGTCATGAATTTGAAGATTAAAGAAGGAAGGAGAGTAGCATTCATAAAGTCATTGTGTATTGCCTTCTTGTTTAATCCTTGTAGCAGACATGTAGGGTAGGCACCACCATCCCCATTTAGAATTAAAGAAATCATTGTCAAGTACATCAAGGCTTTTCAGGCCAAGGGTAGGGCCAGGCTTAGTCCAGGAATTCCGACTTCATGATTTACAGTGCTTTTTCCATTGTATTTGACTTCCTCTCAGGGGTTATTCTATTTGGATTAATGCAAAAACCTGTTTTTCTTATTTGGGGATCTTTATATGATATTGTTACTGTTGTCCAATTTCTGAAATGAACTGTTCTGTGGCCAGATCCAGGGCCCCTAAAATTCTTATGATAGAGCTGACTGGTTCAAGACAGATTTGAGTGGGTAGGAGTGACAACATCATTGAGGACAGATTCTGAAGATCAGACTTTGTTTTGAAAATGAGGGAATGAAAACACTGAAAGTATGAAACATCTACTGGAGAGAGCAGTCATGTGACAGCTATATGGAGGTGAATAGAAATCACTTGGAAAATAGTTTTATTTAGGCTGAAAATTTAAGAAGATATTAGAACATAGGGGATAGGGCTAGGGGTGTAGCTCAGTGGTAGAGTGCAGGCCCTATATTTGATTTCCAGTACTTTAAAACAAAACAACCAAAATACCCTAGAGGTAATTAACAAGAATAGAGACATAATGAATTACCAAGTGCCTTAGGGTGGATTTTGCTTTGTTTTGTTTTATTTTTGGCACCAAGGATTGAACTCAGGGGTACTCTACTACTGAGATGCATCCCCAACCCTTTGTATTTTTATTTCAAGACAGGATGTTACCAAGTTTCTGAGGCTGGCCTTGAATCTGAGATTTCCTACCTCAGCCTCCCAAGATGCAGTGATTATAGGCATGAGCCACTGCACAGGCAGCCCCCTAGGATGTTTTTGAAATATCTGTCAAGAAGGAATTTTTAAAAACTGCTTCTCAGGGGGCTGGAGCGGTGGCTCAGTGGTTTCGGCGCTTGCCTGGCAAGCACAAGGACCTGGGTTCAAACCCCAGCACCACGTACACAACTAAGTGTTGGAGCAACGAAGGCCATGTGAAAAACTAAATAAAGTTGTTTCTCTCTTTCTCTGTCTCTCTCACTGTCCCTCTCTCTTTATTTAAAAAAAACAAAACAAAACTGCTTCTCAGTGTGAATGTCCTAGACAGAATGGTGCTGGGGTGGGCCATTGCCTTCACAGATGGCTCTTCATAGTACTAGGTCAGAAACCCTAATTGAAGCCCAAATGTTTCATATCCTTTCTTGGAGGAATTTTGTTTTTAAGATATTTTAATATTTTAAGTTAAGGTTTTTCTTCTAGGCAAATTTTATTTCTTCTTATGTGTTATCATTATTTATACATATTAGAAATGACCTTCATCATGTACTACATTTGCAAGGGTGGTGCAGTTGACTGAACAATCTGTTCCTATACTAAATGCTGTGCAGTGAACAGATGGAAATAATTGCTTCTATTAGAAACTTGTGGGTGTGGTAACCTATCCCCGTCATTCCAGCTACTCCAGAGGTTTAGCCAGGAGACTTGCTCGAGTCCAGGAGTTCAAGACAAGCCTGGGCAACATAGCAAGACCCTTTCTCAAAACAAACAAACAAAAAAAAAAACAAAAACAAAGAAAAGGTGCAGGTGGGTACCTGGCTTTGGGGCCGAGAGATGTAGCTTAGTGGTAGAGCACCTGCTTAGCATGTACTAAGCACCATACCAATAAAAAGAAAAAGGAATTTAAAATATGTGATATGTGGTTTAGTTTATTTTGTTTCTAAATAAAAGCAATTCATTTATTTAAACATACACTGTAGATAAATTATAACTATTCCCTTCTGCCACTCAGCCAGATAAATTATAACTATTCCCTTCTGCCACTCAGCCAGAGCTTTTCTGGAAAATCCTCCATTTCTTCCTGTTTTCTACAAGTAATGTGAAGTTACTGTCTGTGTTTTGTAGATTATAGCTGACAAACACCTGTTTGTTGGTCTTCCTGGCTAGGCGCTGGCGAGGCCAGTGGAAGTTGTGTTAGAAGTGTCTCCAAAGAGGGAGGTGCACACAGGGATGGAGTCCTAGTGGCTGCCCATGGCCACTGCCAGATTGTGCAAATGCAACACAGCCCCCACCCACAGGAAGAGCAAGTCCGTCAGCCATATGATGTGGAAGTGGATGAGCTGTTCCCACAGCCTCGTGCTAAAGTTGTGCAGACACACATCCCCACCTGCAGAGGCCTGTGGCTCCTTCATGCCACTTGGGCAGCCCCACTGTGGTTTAGTTTAAATACTGGGGAATATTGAGAAGAGCCAGTGGAGGAAGAGAGAGCCCTCAGTGACTAAGGGACTAGCTATGAGGGTATTCTGGATTTTTGAGAGGGAATTTTGGGAGGATATCACACAGATATGCTTGTTAACTGTGAATGGATAAAATGTCAGCAATATCTAGGGTCTGAACACTTTCATATCCTGGAGATGGAAATCTAAAAGCAAACTTGAGGGAGTGGGTTCCTTTCCTTTGCTTTCAATGTCATTCCTATCTAGAGTAAGAAAAGAAGTCCCAAGAAATGCCACAAGTAAGGGGATTTTATACATAAAATTTGACTTATAGCCCTAATTTATATGTTGTTGGTCTATTTCCATCATATGTTTTATTACATGAGTTCATTATGGTTCCTTTTGTTTTGTTTTTATGTGGGGATTAAACCCAGGGCCTTGGACAGACATGCTAAGCATACCCTCTACCACTGAAATACACCCCCAATCCTTTTATGGGTTCTTTTTGTCAACCACTACCAAAGGGCAAATGTCTCTGTCATTCCATCAATTGCTTCATGAGGTTTTGTCTCCCTGACAGGTAAAGAAAATCGTTGAGGAGCCCGTTCTTAAATCCTTGGATGCGGTTGTAGCCAGTGTGATTGAGGTATGTCCCTTCTGAGGGTGTTCCACTAAATCAGCCTTATTTAAACATCTATAGGGAGAAAGAAGGAAGAGTTCATGGGGGGTGGTTGGAGTGAAAGGGATTAGGAGTGAATTTTTAGCTTAATTTAACTATAACTCCATGTAATAATAAACATATACTACCATATGAGTACCTGCTCTGTACCTGGTACTTTTAAGTACATAACCTCACAGTGCCTCTGACAAGTAGTCATTTTCTCTATTTCTCAGGTGGAAGGTGGAGGTTCATGGGGGGACTAACTAATGTGCCCACATCATACACCATGGAAGCTAGGAGTTCAGCCTGTGTCTGTCTATTGACTCTTACCTTCTTTTCTCCTGGTGGTACCAAAGCTGCTTCTCCAGGGTGAGAGCTGTACTTTTTAGGCACAGAAAGCCCTGACTTTTAGGTTAAGGGGTATGTACCTAGGGAACCAAGACCTATACCTTGATTTATAAAATCATTATTAAGAGGTTTTAAAACTTGGTGAACATTTGAATCAGGCCCCTTTTGAATGTTAGGGTCTAAAGAGATTGCTCTTGACTAGGCTGATTATTGCCATGAGTGTGTGCCAGACAGAGATTTCTTTTTTAAGGTTGGTGTGCTTTCTTTCTACTATTTCTGAGTTGTATAGTGCCTAATACTGTTGGGATTCAGGTTTGAAGTGAGGAAGGAACTTCCAGGGACCAACTCCAAGGTGCAGTCTGGTACTTCCTACCTTGCCTTCAACCCTTTGCAGGTTGTTGTCCTGCTCATCAACTTGGACGGAGCTTGCAGTCTTAGAGATCTCTTGGTTTCTCTTGTCAATGGGTGGTCATGTATGACTGAGGGCAGGCTGAGGACACCAAGACTGAGAGTTAGATAGGCAGTCTTGACAGCTAGAGACTTGTTGGGTCTGCATTCCGCTTGTAATGAAAAGCATCAGTTTGGGTCACAAGGGTAGAGTTGAAGCTCTATGGGGATCCCTTTTAGGGCTTGTCTTATGGGTGGAAGAAGAAGGAAGGCTGATAATATGGGACCCTGAGACTCTCCTCCCTGCTGAACTAGAGCAGTTTTTGGTATTTTTATTTTCTAATTAGAACTGTAGTATAAACATTCATTTTAAAAAAATGGTTTCATGCCTACAAAAAAAATTAAAAGGTATTTGAAATGCTGACATAGTTTTATAATAATATGTTAAAAGTTCATAATCCCTACTGGTTTTTGTGTGTTTATCATGTGCCAGACATTATGACAAAATTTTACTTACTGATTTCTTGAATCTCACAACAATCCTTAGTTTACAAATAGGAAACTAAGACTTAACAGGGTTAAGGCACTCTGAGGTACATAACTATTGAGTGCTAGAACCAGGCTGCAGACGTGGAGTGGTGGGACTCCAAAGACTCAAGCTCCACAGTTGTATTATCTAAGTCTCTGGAGTCAGACTCCTGAGCTACTCTCAACTCTCCTAATCTTATTTTTTCTCCTGTGCCTTGCAAGGGTGTTGTGAAGACTATGTGGGATGATATCCATAGAGCCATTATTGCAAAGCCCATCAGTAGCACTTTGTTAATTATTAATTAATCAGCCCCATCTGAAAGCTGGTGTGTTTCATACCTTCAACATCATTCTGGTGTTCTCCATGTGACTTTTGCCCCTTCCATGGGACTCTCACCCTCCACCGGTCTGTCACAGTATGCCCCTCACTTATCCACCCTCATCTGTACATAACCTGGGAATGTACAGATGCTAAGGATTGCATCTTACTTAATTCATTATAGCTTGTGTGAAATTTTTCTCCAGTGCTACATTTCTGATTGGATTGTTAAAGAATAATTCAAAATGAATTTTAATTACAAAATGTGAGCTGAATTTGAAGGTGCCCTAATTGTGTTGTCTACTTCCAGAGTGATGGGCAGGGTTGGATTTTTTCCCTCTTCCTCTTTCCCTGTTACTATCCAGGCCATTGATGGTAAACTGTCATCAACAGGAAAGGCAGTTCTTTCTTTGAGGGTATAGATAGATGAGTGTTCAGACATTTGTGCACTGCATTAGCCATTAGCCTCCTTTTTTTATTTTTTATTTTTTGGCCTCATGCTTAAGAGGATGAAGAGGGTAATTAAAATGTTTGAGAAATGAGTCATGATAAGTAGTTGTTCCATTTTGATTGCTAAGTAATGAATATAATAGTTAGTCTGGTGGGCCTCCACATACCAGGCCAAGGGGATCAGAGGAATATTTCTGCTCTGTAGTCACTTGTCCTTTTTCTTTGCAGGCGAACTCCAGTGCTGATCTCTACTATACAACCTTCAGTGACCCCCTTTACCTGACCATGTTCAAGATGCTGCGTGATACTCTGTACTACATGAAGGGTAAGGACTATTAGTACGTGTTTGTGCGCGTGCATGCAGGAGGATGACCTCCTCAGCCCCATTACATACTGGTGCTTGCTTTCTGCTGGGGTCACTTAAAAAGCAAATATTCTTTGAGAATGGGCCCACTGACATACACCTGTAGTCTCAGCTACTCAAAAACCTGAGGCAGAGAGATCACTTGAACCTGCAAGTTTGAAGCCAGCCTGGACAACTAAGCAAGAGCCTATCTCAAAAACAAAATAAAGAAAACACCACACATATGAGCAACATGGTGACATGACTGAAATTTTTGGGGGGAGAAAACAAGTAAGAAAAATGAATCTTTTAATATGACGTGGGCTGGAGCACTGGCTCAACAGTTGGAGGGCTTGCCTGGCATGTGGGAGGACCTGGGTTCGAACCCCAGCACCACATACACAACCAAGTATTGGAGAAATGAAGCCAGATTAAAAAAATAAATAAAATTGATTCTCTCTCTCTCTCTCTCTCTCTCTTTTAAGAGAGAGAGAAAGAGGGAATCAACTTTATTGAGTTTTTCATCTGGTTTTCGTTGCTCTGACACTTAATTGTGTATGTTTTGCTTGGGTTTGAACCTGGGCCCTCATGCTTGCCAGGCAAGCAAGATACTGCTGAGCTACTGCTCCAGCGCCTCTCCCTCTCTCTTTAAAAAAAAAAAAAAAAAAGAATGATAGCTTATTTGGTGGGTTTCATTCCTAAGACATTTTTCTAACATATGCATGTTTTATTTATTTTGCCTGATTCACTCGTATGTTTTTACACATCTGATTTAGAAAAATAATAAAAAGAAAATGAGGCACTTATAATCACTTAGCAAAAGAGATGATGTCCGAATAGTTTAATATGTACCTACAAAGATTTTAGCATTTCCCAGTTTTTTTTTGTGGGGGGGTGGTTGTAGTGTTGGGAATTGAACTTAGGGACAGTCTACCACTGAGCTACATACATCGCCAGGCTTTTTTTTTTTTTTAATTTTCATACAGAAACCCTGTCTCAAAGTTACCAAGGCTGGCATCTTCCTGCCTCAGCATCGTGAGTAACTGAGATTACAAATGAGTTCAAACTCCAGCACCATGTACACAACGAAGTCTCAGAGCAACGAAAACCACATGAAAAGCTAAATAAAATTGATTCTCGCTTTCTCTCTCTCTCTCTCTCTCACTGTCCCTCTCTCTTAAAAAAAAAAAAAAGTACCAAAGAGCTGGGCTTAATGGTGCACATTTGTTTATTTTTTTTTTAAAGAGAGAAGGACAGTGAGAGAGAGGGAGAAAGCGAGAATCAATTTTATTTAGTTTTTCATGTGGCTTTTGTTGCTCCGAGACTTCATTGTGTACATGGTGCTGGGGTTTGAACTCGCATACTCGTGCATGCAGTGCAAGTGCCGTTACCACAGAGCCACTTCAGCCCCTCTTCTGTACATTTTTAAAAACATTTTTTCTACATTCTTCCCTCATGCCATTAAGTATTCTTCATAAACAGGTTTTTGTGGGGGGGGGGTTGGTGGTGTTGCCTTTTTTTAATTATTTATTTTTAAAGAGAGGGAGAGAAAAAGTGTGAATCAACTTTATTTATTTTTTCATCTGGCCTTTATTTCTCTGACACTTAGTTGTGTATGTGGTGCTGGGGTTTGAACCAGGGTTCTTGCGCATGCCAGGCAAGTGTGATACTGCTGAGCTACCACTCCAGCCCCCATAAACAGTTTTTTTTTTCTTTTTAAAGAGAGAGGGATAAAAAATAAAAAAAAGTTAAAAAAAATACAGCAAGTTCTGCAGCAAAAAAAAAAAAAAAAAAAAAAAAAAGAGAGGGACAGTGAGAGTGAAAGTGAGAATCAATTTTTTTGTTTTAGTTTTTCATGTGACTTTCATTGCTCCAAGACTTTGTTGTGTACATGGTGCTGGGGCTTGAACTTGCGTCCTCACGCATGCCAGGCAAGCGCTGTAACCACCAAGCCACCCCTCCACCCCCGAGAATCAATTTTTATTTAGTTTTTCATGTGACTTTCATTGCTCCAACACTTCATTGCATATGTGATGTTAGGGTTTGAACTCCCATCCTTATGCATGCCTGGCAAGCTCCATAATCACTGAGCCACTGCTCCAGCCCCCATAAACAGGTTTTGATGACCATGTAATAGTTTATAATATAGGTATGCTTTAATTTACCCATTCCTAATCTGATTTTGAGGGCTCTGGAAAGCCTAGTCTTTCAGGGCCACCGCAAGGATTTGGGTTCACTTCAGCCTGGCTTCACCTACAGGAACCTTCAAGTTCTCCCTTTCACCTAGACTGTGTTCCTAGCTTCCTCAGCTGATCTGATTTGTGCCTATCACAGTAGTTCTGAATTTTCCTGTCCCCATGGATGAGAATTTGAGAAGTCTACAAACTGGGTACTCAAAAGATCCAGGGAATTCTCTTCAGGCTGCAAGCAGTTTTTTTCCTTATCTTATAACTGATAGTCTTTTTTTTTTTTTTTTTAACCATCATTAAGTACTTTCTGATGTCAGTTGAATCAGTTCCAGTAGTGACCCATCCTTTCTTTGTTTCAGATTTTAGTATATTGATTGGTTAAAACAAAGCTTAGTGGACTGGGGATATAGTACATTGGTAGTGCTTGCCTAGCATGTATGAGCCCTGGGTTCAGTCCCAGCACTGCCAGAAATCAACCAACCATAACAAAAATAACAACAACAAAAATGATCAAAAAATGAAAGAAGAAAGAAAGAAAGCATAGCTCTGATTTCTCTGAAAATTATAATTTCCTCTGGTTGCCAGGTAGTTCGCATGTGGAGAATTATTGTGCATGGCCTAGCCCAGCTTTTCCCAAAAAGTGTTCTTGGAACCACACTAAGCAGCATCAAATGTTCCTTTTTTTTTTTTTTTTTTTAAAGAAAGGGAAAGACCATAACCATTGACATGTTCTGGTGCAGTTTTGTTTCCAACTCTGACACTTCTCTTTCTTCCACAGACCTCCCCACTTCCTTTGTGAAGGAGATTCATGATTTTGTACTGGAGCAGTTCAACACAAGCCAAGGGGAGCTCCAGAAGATTCTGCATGATGCAGACCGAATCCACAATGAACTGAGCCCCCTCAAACTGCGCTGCCAGGCAAATGCTGCCTGTGTGGACCTCATGGTGTGGGCTGTGAAGGATGAACAGGGTGAGCCTGAGCTGCCTGCCTTGCACCACAGACAGATAGACTGCCTTCTTTTCCCTGTGAGCTCTAGGCTTGCCCCAGGCTCTTCCTTCCATGAGCTTCCCAAAATGACTTCTAGAATGCTTGGCTCTGATGCTAGCACAGGCAATCATATTAGGAGTGGACACCTCTTGGGCATGTGTAGAGCAGGGCATCAGCTCCTGCTATGAGTGGACAACCTTAGTCCTGTACTAATAATATAGGACACTAGATCTCGGAAGAGGGGGAAGCCCAGTACTATAGAACCTGTATGTTCTTTCCATAGTTTCTTGCTGGCTTTTTAGGCTTTTCTGTGGAGAGGTGGGTGCTGAGAGATGGAGGATGGAGGATTTGTCCAGGTTAGAAGTAGAATGAGCTTATGACCCAGCTATCCCACTCCTGGGAATTTTCCCAAAAGATTTAGAATCAGCGTATTTATAGCGATGAGGCTTCATCAATGTTTATAGCAGCTCAATTTACTATAGCTAGATTATGGAACCAACCCAGATGCCCCTCACTTGATGAGTGGATACAAAAGCTTTGGTTCATATATACTATGGAATACCACTCGGCCATCAGAGAAGACGATATTGTAGCTTTCGAAATCAAATGGATGGAGATGGACAGAATTATGCTTAGTGAAGTCTCCCAAGCTCAGAGACTTAAGGGCTGAATGGTTTCTCTCATCTGTTGATACTAGAATTTATGTTGAAGCAGTAGGACAGACGGCTGACCTAACAAAACCTCAAATTGAATGACTTTCAATACAACAGGGGTGAAAGCTCCCTAGGTAACTTGGAGGTGTAGGGAAGGGGATGGGGAGGGGGGAGG